>JWZT01001161.1:305748-328207 GCA_000827895.1 Thelohanellus kitauei | reverse complement strand
AATGATGAAACGTGACAGATTCTGATGTATCAATTCTCTCGTGAAAATATTTTTATGATTAGTTTTTTTATGTCGCAAATATAACTATAAAACTAGCAACAAAAATTGTTGGAAACCTCTAAATATATGATGAAAACTATATTTCTCTTTAAAATCAATAATTCAATGTCACTAAATTGAATTTTATTGTCACTAATTAAACAGAGGATTTGCGCGATAATGGATGGAAACCCTGTATATGCGGCCATCCAACGATTTGAAAGTTATATGAAGGGTTAAAAAAGGACAGCTGTAAGGAGAAGACAATCTACCTTCAAACAACGAGGTGAGTGAACATCATTCCTCAAAAAATACAGGGAATTACAAGCAAAAGTTTTTAGATCAGTAAAGAACTATGATCGTACCAACGTAGTAACATACCTAAGATATTTGGCTCATTTATCCTAAAGTTAAAACATTCGTACAAAATAGTTAATTCTGATATTTAATGATGTATTTTGTGTATTTATGAGATTTAAGATGTAAAAACTAAAATATAAAGTCCTGTGAAGAAACGTAGTTTAGACGAACATTAACTGAGACTAAACGATTGAGACGATACGTAAGTGAGACGAGAGGTAAGGGCACCGAGTATGCATCGATTCGGACCAATAAATATTTCAAAACTCTAGGTTATTCTTACACCAAGTATTGGCTCCTATATTTCTTTTTACAAAGGACATTTCTCATACAAACTTATCAATCATCAACTCTGTATCAAATCTTCATATACTATAAAAAATTGCTGCATAAATTTATCATATTTTAAATGTCTCAAAAAATTGGAGCCCGTCATATGATCGTGCAAGAAGATTAATAATTTCTAACAGGATCAAATTATAAAGTCGTTAGAAATTTGGTTAGTCAACTCGTTGATCGTTGGTGGAATAGAAAAGGTTAAAGAACCTATTCATGGAGTTATAAGGCCGTATAAACCACAAAACTCTCCATAGAATATCTTTGAAACATATTGAGAAGGTTCAATTTTGGATACCGATGACTGGCCTGCTTACGGAGGAATGGAGAGAGTATTAATTAAAGAACTCGTTGTTCCTGAAAATGGATTTTATTTAAATAGTTCAAGTCGCAACAAATAGAATTTGGACAGTCGATGATGCTTGAAAACGACTATTTCGAATAATAACGAACATGCAAAAAATACCGTTTTTGGATACATCATCGAATATGTTTTAAACGTAATTTTGAGTGAAATCTAAAGGAGGCGATCATTCGGAATATCATCTGCATGTATCGTGGAATTCATTAAAAACTTAAGTGAATAATTTTTATTTTTCCTTTTCAAAGTTTTCGGACTTAAAATTATTAAATAAGATTTTGTCATTTTTAACCTATCGCAAATTACTCTCCGCTCCATAATAATAATGACGACTTGATCTTTATTTTAGCCACCCTGAATCATATATACAGACATAATTGGAGATAAATTCATGTTCGTGATGACAGCCAACACTATGATATATCGTTGTTCATTAAAATTCTTGTGACTTTCCACATGGATGCTGAGAAAGGCACTAGGATTAGTGTTTGAATAACGTCAAATGATCTTTTATAGATCATATCCAAATCAACCGTTGTTGACGTGAGGATCATGTGAATATCGAATTGTTTGTCCATGAACTCACGATAGAAAATTTGTTGAATTCTTGTATTGCCACGTTTCTCAACCTCGCCGTAATCATCGGAATAAAGCTTTCTTGCATCTAACAGAGTGAATTAAATCATTATCTAACCAATTTTGGGATCATTAACCCACCTATGAGGGTTTGATGACGTTGAATTCAGATTAATTTACACGCTAAACTAAAACCAATCCGATACAGAAGAAACCGAGATACCAAAATATACCCAGGCTGTGTACCAACCTAACTAGGCGTGTAGCTGGTTATTTTTTAGGGTGATATCCTTCAAATCAGAGTGTTTGTTTAGGATTCTTCTCGTCATCAATACGTCATTTATTTACATAATACAAATATGATTCACCATATTTAACTTCCGCCAAAAAGCCGTAACATCAATCATTTACGTCAGGTTGAGTTAAATGTATTTAACATCTCGCATCATCATCAATCATGTCGTATGTATGCTTACAAAGAAAGTTAACCCTCCAATACACGGATTTAGGTGACCAAACAATTCATAGGAATCTTATTCCCGAACAACAATGATCAGGCTTTCGAGGGTTTCTAGATTAAGCACGAAATACATCTTAAAACCCAATATATTTCGGATAGAAATGTCAGATGGTTTTAAAAATCAAAATAAAGATCTTCATGGTCAGGAATTTATCACACTGAATTCGCATTACGTGAATTGTTATTTGCGCCTACGTTGTTGTATGCGAGATTACTGCCATACATTAGAGAGATAAGGACTGCTTTTTAAGCTCATTTTCATGAACGTTAACACCCTCAAAGGTCTGGCTTTTTGATTTAAAATTCATCATGGAACTTCACGCTGCATTCACTAATGAATAATTGTGAAATATTTTTTAATTCTTACGGAGATTAACGTTATTTTTGATGAGATAGAGGGTAAAAAATATTATCATACACAAACTTCAATCAATTAAGATTGTGTTACACCTCATTCTGTTTCTAGAGGGTGATCTTAAATCCGATACATCTTAAGATGACATTTACCCATTTTCGGTGAGTAGCGAAACAATTTCAATTGTTAATGAAAGTGGCAAGATATTTTTAACTAGTACTGTTGAACACAACTTTTGGATTTGATTTGGTCCGTAATAAAACTGCGATCCAGATGTTTAAGGTCTTTTTGAGTACAAAGAATCAGTCTTGATTATCCCAGACTGTTTCGTTTCACTAATAATCGATGTATGATTAGGTCAACAATACAACTAACACAGGAAATCCTGGAAATATTTGTGAGGTTTCATTGAATTTGGGCTGAAAAAGGTCAATGGAAAAGACTTTATTTTAAGATTGCAGGTGTTAAATTTTCAATATCATCAATAATTGAAAAAAATCTCATAGAAAATTCGTTCACCTAAATTAAAAATATAATTAATAGGTTCATAACCAATTAAAACATTCCTCTACCTGAAACCATAATAGGTCATGGTTTAAATTGAAAGTAAACCTAGAAAATTATTGGAGTCAAAAATTAAAAAACTGAATAAATTATGAAACATTAAAAGAATACAACGAAACCCCTTATTTTATGTAAAAAGCTTAAAATGGAAGCATGATCATTTAAGGGAGACTAAAGTCGAAATTTAGAGGGTCAAAAAGGACCTAGATTTGAAAAAATGAGGACGAGAGCCTAAATTATAATCACAACCATAATTAAAATCATGAAACTTGGGTTTCATATCAACAAGGCTTAATTACTCATTCCTAAACAGTGGCTCTTTTGGCTGAATCTTGATATAAAATAATCAGAGTTGGTGAATATTTTATCGCCTCAAGTTCGAATACAGAATGGATATTAGACCAAACGACAAATTATTCAAGTAAATATTCACCTGATCGTGATGAATCAGTTTCATAAATACAGTCTGGATGACATCAATAATAAGTGCTTGTTCTTTTGGTTCCCTATAATCGTAAAAGGCTGAAATCAACCCTTCAGAATGATCTATAAGAAGCATAAAGATATATCTGGACACGTGATTATTTAAAAAATTCAAACATGATTATGAGATTCCTAAGCATGATTAATAAAAACCAATAGGACACGTAATCAATAAAATCTGAAAACGTGCAACATCCGAGGGACCTTGGCAGAAAAAGATATCTCAAGAAGTCTAGATAACATCAAAAGCTGACAAAATACGAAATCAACCGCTGAATATAATTGATTTAGTCTGACTTTTCGCTGATTTATAGATATAAGGCCACGTTTTTAGATCATCAAATATATCCTCACGAAATCAAAGGACATATTTTATAGAATTGTGATGCCCAGAAAATGTTACGTTGTTGTATAAATACAAAAACACAAATGAATTGAACAGAACTGGGACATGAATTTAATTTCTATCATTCGTACCCAAAAGGAAATTTTTTCCTGTTTTTCAGACATTTTACAAATTCAGGAAATCCATGGCTTATTTTGAATTTTCAATTCATGTATTCCAAACCATAGGATGTATCATTGACGTGGTTGTTGCGCTCGAATGACTTTCTCACTCAGCAGTAACCAGTGTCTGCATGGTTATGACCAATTTTGGTCTGTACAGCTTTCATGGGTTAGATCTCTCACAGCACCGTTTTAGACTGACCTTCCATTTTATGAAATCAATTTTCATTTAAGATTTTAGAAACTGATCCACAATCAAGCAGCACAATATTTAACATTGTTTCTTTCATCTGAGCTATAGCTGACTGGTTAGAAAGATGTACCAAAAAGTGAATCAAAGTAGTCTATAATAATTTACAAAAGTGATGGAGCATCCAGCAGTTGGTCTCATCGTTCAACTTCCTCCGTTGTTTTTATTCCAATTCTCATGTGAGTTATCGAGTCGGTGTGCGTCTGGTTTTATTATTCTTGTTAACCATTCTCTTACATGATCTAAATCGTTCTTGTTTGAATTTGAGAGTAAAAAGTAAAGATCACTTATTTTCTTGTCTGATTTATGTTTGATTAATCTCGATTTCGATTTTAGATGAATTTCAGGTTTATTTTCAAAAATTCCGTTCAAATTAACATCCTTTATAAATAGTCTAATCGTCTCTATCCTAGCCCAATCAGTGATTGGAACAATTTCATATAGACTTAGTGATTCATACGGTCATAGATTGTTTACCTAGATCTTCGACATATCTATACCTCAGGTGATGAGCATTGTGCCGTTCATTACCGAGTTCCACTACCTATGAATAATAATTTCCACGAATGGTTCTGATTGAAAGTAGTTAGGTTTTCTCTAATCATCGTCGAATAATTATTTTATCTCGACCATTCGTTGGTTAAATATGTGGTTCTGACAAAATACAACCAAATACTTATTCAGAACAATGTTAGTTTCATCGGTCAGAAACTGGTACTGGTAATTCTACGCCATAAAAATACATTTAACGATTCCGGTATGTTTGTTTCGTATGCACTTGACAGATGTATTCAAATCATTTTGAAAGAAAGAAACATGACACATATGATGCCATAATAGAAAAATATTGTTTATCATTCAACGAGGTTTAACCATAAATACTGTGATGTACAGATATTTATTTTGAATCATCTTAACCTTCATCTCATATATGAGACAGATACACCAAGCATTTATCTTAAAAATGAGTCTGAGATTCTTCAATAACATGTACATGATCGATGAACTATGAGAAGGAGACTTTTTGAACGATAGATCATTATTTGGATAAGATAGAAAAAGTAATTTTATTCTACATTCCATATTGGCTCTACATGTATCTTAACGAAGATAGAAAAGGAAAATACATCCACCAACATCTCCATAAAATTATTTAGGATACAGATGAGTGGGAACATTCTACGATCTACTGCAGAATACTTCTTATTTTATCAAGAAAGAGGTCTTGAATGATATCCATCAAATATACAATTCACTCAATCGTGGTTTATGCCACAACATTACTGAGAATGAGTGGAGAGTCCAATGTTATTTCGATGGAATCTGTCTGCTGGATTCACTTTTTTAGCAGAAACTATAATTTTTTCAGCTTTACCAACGAATATTCGTTTTCATTTGTATGAAGTGAATTAGAACCAAAGTCATTAGGTTGTTAAAAATATAGTTGCTTACTTTAATATGAGGAAATCAGTGTTTTAATTATTAACCATTGAAAAAATCCACGTCGGTCCATATAATAAATTTGCATTGCTAGAATCTGAAGTTGTACGCTTTTCTCAAAATAACGTTGCTCAATTCACGATCAAATTAATGTCTTCTCTAACATCTCCATCGTTCCTGACGCTCGGATGAGCTCTAGATGTTACCTTTAGATTTTATCTGGATGACGTATGTGACGAAACATAAAGATACTAAATTTTTACACAAAGCTCACTTTCAAGGAGTAGGAGGAAAGGAAGGGAAGTCCAAATGAATATGAGTTCTGCTGATAAATAATCAAATACGCTTACTTAGAGTGTCTAGACCCTGTAAAAATGCAAACAGATTTTTTCTCTAAAAATTCGTGTTTTTAGCAAACTTTGATGTTTATCAATGAATTCCGTCGATGTTTTAAAATACTCAAACCAGGGGCGTTTGTGAAGTTTGTTTATAAATAAAATTCACAAAAGATTCTGCTGATATAACCATTCAGCTTTGACAGATTTCGATTAACCAGGTAGTTCTCCGAATTTCTAATGAATACCATTATTGATCAAGAGACATATGTCCCAAAACACAGGCAGGCTCCAAACAGAGAAATTCAAACATATCTCACTTCAAGTTCGTCGTTAAACTCAACGAAACTCAGTCGAATGTTGTTCTTCAAATTTTACTCTCATACAAACCAATCATTTGGTTATTATCATTCCTTTAGATTCCTCAATGTTCTGACGTTGAGACATCATTTTATAGATTTATGTACCATTTGATTTAAAGTGGCTAGTTTAAGGACCGTCATTATGATTTTCATGTTTTTCAATGATAAATTTATTCTAATACAATTGGGATTCCTTATTTTATTGTTTATCTTGAGGCTAAAACACTGAAAATTATCATATAGTAGAGTCTGGAACTTACCATGCTATTCATGTTTTCGTATACCCATAAAACAACATCATGTTGCAATAGAGATCAAGTGGATATATTTCTTATGACTTCCAACACCACGTTTTTTGCTATCAGAAATGATTTGGGGTTCTATCTTATATAGTATTCTTTATTTTTGATATTTATTGTGGCTACCTCAACAATAGTGCTCGAAAACATATTTTATCAACATTTTTGTTCCACAATTCTTAAGATCATTCATTGTCAGAAATATATCTTATAGAACTGTCATTTTTGATAGAAATGCCCCATGGATTCAAGAACGATCTAATTCGACTTCAATTGGTAACATGAACGTTGTTTAAACCAGGAAAATAAGATGATAATAAACGGCATTTATAAGTAAAGATCAGCAACCACTAAATGAAATTATTACACTATTTTCCGACCAAATATATCTCAGGGCTCACTCAAAAGGCCGATTACTTTAAATTAAAAAAATAAATTCAAAAAGTCATGAAGTTTCCAAAACTATTTTAATTTATTAAAAATGTTCTGTTTGTGATTCTTGTGAAGCAAGCGTATTCGTTTTAGAATCCATCTATTGTAGCCTTTTTAGAATTTGCCTTGGCATTATGTCAATAGATGATTCCAAAAAGCTGGAATCACAAACAGCCAAATTAGGCATTGTAATCGTCTTCCTTTTGAAAAAAACCGCTCTATTTCATTCAGTAGTGGAGAATAAGATACCAAAATAGTATTTCGTGGCCCCTCGATTACATTACATGACGGATCTATCTTGAATGATGGAATCGAATATTAACCATTACAGATACGTAAGGGGGTACTTTGACAAATGGACAATCTCTTGTAAAATCAATCCAATGTTTTTGTATTACTGTGACAGTGCTAACATGCCGAGGAATGTGCCATTTGTTCTCATTCAATACTTCTAATTTGAATAACAAACAAATAAAATTGGATTTGTTGAAACAATCGGTTTTCACGGTTCAACATGGACCTTAAAAGTGAAACGATCAATGTGATGAAAGAGTTTATTGGTACTCTTTTCTCCAAGGCACAATACTATCGAACTGCATTTTTATAAATGGAAGGTGATAAAAAAAGTCTTATTCTACTATTCAAAATGCCAACTTTCTGTAAAAAAACTATTTCTATAGAGAAAAGGCAAATAACCTAAAATGAATACACTGGATTGATCCTATAATCAACACGATTTCCTCCAAAAGCTTTGTAAATAGTACATTTTTAATTTATTCTAAAATAATTTTTGAAGCCTTATGCATCTTTGTTAAATTCTTTTATTTAATTTAAAGCAATCGGCATTTTGAGTAACCCCTGATGTACATTGAATGGAACAAAAGTGGTCATGCCTGAAAAATCAGCCTTCTGAGTGAGCCTTTAGGTACATTTAGTCGCGTAATGGTGTATATTATGGCCTTAAGATGAAAGAAATCTGAATTTTGAAGTAAATTAGCAAAAATACTTAATTTTGCTGATGCAATTTTATTTTTGATATTTCACAAGTTTGAATTTAAGTGATTTATTTTAAACCATTTCCAGATATTCACAAAAAAAGTTGATACAGATGTAATATTGGGTTATGTTGATGATTTCAGTTTTCTAGTCAAAAGATCTTGAAAATAATTACCATTCATCGCCTTTTCAATATGTCTAGAGACAAGAATTTATCAAAAGCAAATTACGCTTATTTCATCACCCTTCGGAAATTCCTAAATCTCTATTTCATCATTGTACACATATTCAATATTTTAACTCTTCTTCGTGACGTCATCACCCTAAAACAATTATATGATTAACGGTCCTTTAGATCGAAATTCATTCTTTTAGTTGTTTTTACGGTGCAAATATTTCATCTGTTTATCAAACAATAGCGTATCAAGTGTGTCAAGCTCAGAGTGTTCAAACCTGATGAAATAATCTACCTACAGCCAGAGTGACTGAGATGTGGCATGTCATTTCAAAAATTAGGCTGAATATCAAATTTAATGGAATAGATTTCGTGATAGTTCAAAACTGGTTGGGATTCAGTCAAAATTAGTTTGAACTAACCATTTCCGATAAAGATATCAAAAACACACAATGCCAGAGTCTCTAGTTTATTTCAAGCCAGCCGTCAAAAGGCGTGTCGTAACCTGTAGTGACATGGCGAGTAATAGCTATGCAGAATTATTTGGAATTGGTCTTCTGCATAGCTCTCTACCATTCAGCCTGACTTTGTAAATTAAATGTTATGTTGACAGAAAAATTAATTGATTAATAAAAGTGATGTCACCAGTATGGTCTGCTACCATTCTCTTAAATTGTGGGATTCGATGAAATTAACATTGAAAGATTATAGTCTCTTAAAAATGATTGCTTTATATTCCACTTAATAAAACTATCGAAATATCATTATTTTTGAAACTTTACTTAAAGTTAACGGATGTATATTGCAGAAAACAAAATCTTCGAATTTAAAAATGTCAGTCAAATCAATTGTTTTTAATTTATCTCACGGAAAATTGACACAGTTTATGGATCTAATTACTATGTTTCCAGTCTGAATGAAACCCAAAAATGCGCATAAATATATTCAAACCTACATATTAGACCTGATAAACATGGACAGTTAAATCAACTTAATTTAACTAAATGATGGAAAATATAGATCTTGTTATCCAGATTTGATATAAAGGAATATTAAACTGTGGTATCGTTTTCGTGGTATTATAAATTCTGAAAATCAAAAAAATTAATCTCAAAAGTAAAATTTATCTTAAACCACAATATTAATAATCAAAAAGCGCAATGTTTCAATATTTAATTCCTGTATCAATTACCACATTTAAGAGAAAAGAAAACGACGGGGTTAAATCTGGTCTGAAACTAGAATGACACGAAGAAAACACTCTACACACTCGTATAGTTTAATTTTTGTACAATAAAGCAAACCCAATGCTTCAACGGTATATCAAATAGAGTACAATTGATATGGTATATCTTTATTCATCAGCCAAAGCAGACTTATACCAATAATTATCATTTGAATCGGTAGAATCTACAAAACATTTAACAAGCCTTGCACTCGTAACATATCAAACAACGTTAAAACTTCAACTTTTTCATGGCTTTATAACCATAATTTTAGATCGTCTACTAAATGTTGCATCAATAGAAAGCACAAAATAATGGGAATGATTTTCTTATCCTTTCTTCAGGCTTCAGTCTTTTATGCTATCAAAATTTGCCAGAGGGTGTTGTTCTCAACTATGACCAGAAACAAGATTAACATACAGGCTGGGGTCAATAAAATCAGCGAGAGCTAAAGTGGAGATTTAATGGTTAACAACGAGAATGATTTGATTAAGACTTTTAATAAATGTAAACCAACAGATCCATGGTGGTACCACGATTTCATTCTTGCAGGTTTTGAAACAAAAAAATAAAAATAGATAAAAAGGCTATATAAGACACTGTAAATTAATTCAAAAAACTTATCAGTAAATGTGCTTTCATCTGGATCACTTTACACCATATATACGCAAAATAACGGTGATAATCGATGACCACTAATCGCAACTAACCGTTTCTATTGAGAATTCCGAACGAGGGTTCTCAGATAACTTTTACAGACACTTAATAATCGACTCGACTGGCCAAATCTAAACAAAAAATCACAACAATCCATATTTTAATCAATAACACTACCATACACATCCAAGAACACGCCAGCACATGAAATTTAAATGTCGTTGAACTGAACGTGTCCTCCTAGTCATTTCTGTCAACCAGGATGGTAAAAACATAAACGCATGACACTTTGCTAGGAGAAGATTTGCAAATGACCCATTTCCCGAAAGAGCAACATTTTTATTTCATTAATACAAAAAATGAGCACACAAAAAGGATCATTTCATCAAGCAATAGAGACTACTACATTCAACGATCTACTCAAACATCTAAATATCACTGAAGAAAGGATTAAAAATGAAATTCCATACAACAAACGGTTTTATCCCAACATCCTCGGTAGCTGTGCTAAAATTGAACAGAATAAATCAAAGACTGATAAATAAACAAATCATAGCTTTTCAATATTTAAATCATTAATTCAAAGTGAAGTATTCGAAAGATTGTCTCCTTCTTGAGTATATTATGCCGACAATAACAAACGGCTGCTAACAAAAAATGTTTACCGAAAGAAAAACCATTCCACCAAGACCTCCAAGAATCGTAGCTGGTATCCATGGTTGCCATACAGTTAGGAAGTTGGAGCAAGGTTTGTTGAAAGGCTCAACACACAGTTGGTTCTGATTTTCGCAACAACTCGGAGGATACCAATTAGACCCCCAATTTTGAGGCCCAGTCAGACCACAGCAGTGATGCTAGAAATAAGGCAGAAATTTTACATTCATTTGATATTCATTGATGTAACGATTTTCCCTATATTCAATCAGATTGAAGTCAAACAAGGAGCAGCTCTCTAGTAGAGGTTTAACCTAGATTACCTACATGAATACCTCATCCCGTCGTATGTAAGATATTGAAACAACCATTGTCAAGAGGATCAATAACAGTGTAAAAACGACGGTGTAAAAGTACTTTCCCCAGGACCAATAGAAGCATACTCCAAGCATGGCAAAGACATGGAGGATAGTAAGGACACAGAAGACACCCAATAGAGCATCAATGACATGGTATCTTACGACCTCTGGGCAAAAGTAGTCTCCAACGACTTTTAGAAGTGTCAAAGTGAATGTCTCGAAAGCGGAAACTAACTAAATGAGATAAAATACTTAGGAAAAACAGAAAGAGGATGAAGAATGTTATAACACGAGCGGACATAATGGATAATTATGAGATTCCGACAATTAAGTAGCTTGGTATCTAATTTACGATAATCAACAACCTACCTGATATGACGTCATCTTGTTCATCTTTTTATAATCAATCCATAATAAATTTCATACACAGTATGACGGTTAATTTAATACATGAGCTCTAGTAATATGAAGAATAATTCATAAAATAGTATTATTTCTTTTAAGGGGTTGATAATTATTATTGCAAAGGTGATTAGGCTTACAACCGATAAGATATTCCACTATCTTTAATTACCTGATCTAGGGCTATACAAGATTATTCATATCCCCTATACCACTTCCATACCTTGAAAATACGCAGCTACGAATTATCAAATGGGTAATTAAATGCCTAACGCCTGACATTCCCTTCTCACATAATAAAGATTAATAGGTAATTTTCATAAGCCATCAGTTACTATTAAAAGCTTAAGGCTTACCAATATCAGCTGACATCACCATTTAAGTTTGTTTTCATTACGTATTAAGTCGTTGTTGTCATGATGAAATCATTCTTTAGATATATATGTAGATAGTGTCTTTAAGCCGATATTTCGTCAATAGTCATTTCAGGAAATAGTAAATTATTAATAGGCGTTTCACGCTGTTATAATCTAAATTATTTACGCCTTTCTTGTTGCTTTAAGTTGATTAATAGTTCTCACTACATTTGACTCATGCTTTCATTATTTGTCCGCCAATTTTGTGTTCTCTACCAACGAGATATGCAACATGGTAGTGTTGAAATTTTTAATTGAGTTTTTACGGTTTATACGTGTGATGGTCCAATTCAGGGAAACCTATGAAGAATTTGATCGATTCGAATGACACATGTAATGGTGTAACGATACTTTCCAAATTGGCTGAAATTCACTGGTACAAAGTTTCATTTATCTAAATTTAAAAATAGAAGATCGAGAATGTGGATTATTTGGAGGTTATTTCTAACTATTATATACATTTTTAGAATCTCTCTTGACAGATGAATATGTTTATTTTGTTAGACACTCATGCACGAATCTGCCCATCAATTCATCGTTAATTGCACAGGTATCAGAGTGTACCTAGTGAATACAACCCTGATTTCATTAAAACATCAATATAAGCTACTTGCCGTAAGACGGACTTCAAATAAAATAAATTCAGCTGTTTTTTGAGGCTTTCAAAATTCATATGAAATTCAGTGCTGAAAATATTATGGGTCTATCGTGACGCTTCTTTAGTTTTAATTAGATGATCAAGTGTTATTTTGACTTTAGTTTTGTATGGGCTATCAATCTTGTTCAAATTAGACGCAGAGACATCAACGCTTACTTTAAGCGTCTTAATACTATTTTAGGTCTGATTCGTGACGTTGTATACTATTCCATGTACCCAATGGATATTTTTTACTTAAAACTTTTGTGAATGTTTTATTGTGTGAATTA
Organism: Thelohanellus kitauei; assembly: GCA_000827895.1. Taxonomy (NCBI): domain Eukaryota; kingdom Metazoa; phylum Cnidaria; class Myxozoa; order Bivalvulida; family Myxobolidae; genus Thelohanellus; species Thelohanellus kitauei. The sequence goes on along the minus strand of JWZT01001161.1, from coordinate 315,176 downwards.
AAAATTCATGAAAAACTTCAAACTTATTGAAAGACTGCATTACATGAGCGGTTCCTCTTTTAAACTGTGAACAACAACAAATTATTTCAAAAAGCGATCAAATTCTCATTTATATCCAAAAAAAGTAGTAGAATTATCGCCAATTCGTTTTAATCTAAATAGAAGAAAGAAACTCAAGTTACAGAGTGAAATAATTTGCCTGAATTACATTAGTCACTGCTTAAACCTATGAGAACTAAATGACCGACGACTTTTTGTACTCTTTATTATTCAGTTTCTAAATATTGTCTCGATTTACATTCCAAAATACAAATAGACCTCAAAATCTTGTCACTCGACTTAAAACTGAGTAATTTGCAACTCCTCTAGGCTGACAAAAATCAAGAGGAGTTAATCATATACTGATTTAGCTTCATGCATAAAAAATGTGAGACAACTGTACTGATGATATGAGAATCATAAAGGATGATATTTTCTACGTTAAAAGTACCTTATATTACTTTTATTGTACTGGAACTGTGCAAAGAAAAATCACAGTGAGCTCAAAAGGTACGTAGACCACAGAAAGTGTTTTAAGAGACATTTGAATGTTTGGAACATCCCAAGACGAACTTGATTTAATTTTGACAACGAAAGGTCAAAAGTTGTAATTGAATTCACAATAAGTTTTCCCATACCTTCCACATATTATCTCTAACTTTATCGACTTTACGACGAGGGAATACTATCATGGTAATGTTGAAAGATACACACCTTATTAGTTTTCTCTCAGGATATTGAGTGAACAAACCACCTAATTATTGTGCTATGGTTTGTTCAGATATTTTAATTTCAAACATACTATTTAGCATGATGTTTGTAATCACAGAAAACTGAATTGAGGAAATACAATTGTACTATTCGTGAGCGAACAATATGTCCAGTCCTGTAATTGGTTAACAGGTTTAAAACTAGTTGGCCTTCTAAGAGTTAAAATTAATACCAGTCTCTTACGACCTATTGACTCGTAGTTACAGGGTGTCAGGTTTAAGCTCGTTTGTTTCAGTTAAATTTCGACATTTTGCAAATAAGTTGAAAAAATATACTAATCCCACATTTAAAAAACATTAATTACTGAATAATTTCACTGTTCAAATGAAGATGAAACAAAATACTTCATATTTGATACGAACGTTCATAATAACTTTCAGATATTTGTTTAGAATACTAGCTATAGGAAACTGTTTTTGAATTAAAAATGACAGTTTGAGCTTCCATGTTGATGGGCGGTTATAGTTTTTGATGTTCTACAGTCGTAAATTTTGTTATATTTTTTGACGTTCCTGTCCTCATGACAATTGATGCTTTTGCGGCTAAATAATTTGTAATACTTTACTTAGTTGAATTTGGTAATTTTCGGTTTGATTGAAACCTTTATTTATAACATGGCGATGTTTAACCGAAAAACCTATTTGGTTTATCTGCATAATTATTACAATTACTATCAGATGTCTATGGCGAGATCTCTTGTAAGGAACGATTGCTAAAATGGATATATTGGGTGGTCAAGAAACAGCCCCAAATCTATAGGAGCGCTATGCCTACACATAATTTAGTGGTGCCTCCACTCTAATCAGAGCGATTCATGAAATTTTTTTTCTCTTCAGCCATCGAAAGGTATACACTTCTATTATTCAAAGAATACCCTGTCGCTATTGTTCAAAAATCAAATGAAGACGGGTTCAAGCTGGAGAATAGGGACAAGCCTTGTGAGATTAAATGACTTGAAATGACTTGATCGTTGATCAGAGATAGTTGAGGTGCTCAACTTCTTAAAAGCTCGTAGAATCATCATTAATGGGTGGCGACTAGTTGAATTTCTCTGGTACCATCACTTTTTGAAATTGTCACTTCCTTCACGATGATACTAAATTTCTATACACTTTCAGGCGAATAATTTTATAAAAAATTCATTCCTACTACATAGGAAAGGGTAGATAAAATGCGAGATTAGAAATTTTTAAGAAATGCTGAAATTTGTCGAAAGATAATTAAAGAATCATTAGATCGGACTTCGATAATTGTGGATGTTTTGTTTTTTATAATACTCTCAAACGTTAAAAATTAATTCTAATTCATTTTACAACTAATTCAGAAGGTCTGAAAAGGGGGTTGGTCTTCTTATGGGTGGGCTCTGATTAGATTTTGGTGCGCACAACAATTAAATGCCAATTTTCTTCAATATACAGACACCCTTAAAGGTTTCAAATAACTTCAAAATGTTCCTTACGTTTATCAGAGCCAAACCCTGTAAATCGAAAATATATTTGGTCGACTTTCAAAGCGGCAGTTTGTTAATTTTTAATGATATTTACACCCATTATTTTACACTGCATTTTGTTTAGTCGGTCTTAAGGTGAGTGAAATTAGAAAATAGTCTACTGTTACAAACGCATATTTTTTTTCATTGAAATATGCTCTAATTGGCAACGGGATATTTAAAATTCATTGAATGGCTCCGATTAGCCGATACCGTAATAGAGGGAATATACCGAATCGAATACTGAGTTGAGAATGAGCTAAGTGGGATAATCTCGGTTCGTGTCGATAAGAGTGGTTTAGTTGACTCATGTAGCCAGTCTAGAAATGCGAATCTGTATGCGTCATCGGTGGCCAAATTGACGCATTCCAAGACTGATGAATCGCATATTAACAACACAGACAAGGGAACATAATTACGACCGACACCGGCCATATTCAGATGAGCAATCGGTGTTTAAAGGATTTGCATTAGGAAAAACCATGTTTAAGGATAAGAATGAAAGTAGTTTTTTGTTATAACGGCTAAAAATTGGTCCGTTTGTTTCCGGTCGAATCATCGTTTTCATCTGTTTTTATTCGAGTACTTTTATAATAAGAATACCATGAACTCGTCTGTGTTCACTTTGATACGTTGAATCGTTTTCAGGATGCTATTAATAGCAGACATAGCATGTTAGTGTTCGCTAATACTTGAAATCAATTAATATTGGGTGGAGTTCTCATTTTTTCATCTAGACGTGTGAACGACAAACTGCGACTTTATATCATCAAAACATCAGTTAATTATGAAAATATCGTTGAATTGTGGCCCTTTTCTTCCCTACCTTCTGACATTCGTTCCTTTCTTATTTGGACTGGTCATTTCCCTCGCAGGCAACAAAGATGCCATCATGAAAAGCTTTTTTGATGAGAAAGTGGAAGACGGGAGGATAGATTTGTACTGGACAATAGCAATGAGCATGTTTCCTACCGGAGGGACACTTGGAAGTATTTTCTCTCTCGTTGCACCCAAGACTTTATCGCGTAAGCTCATTTTAATTTCGGCCAATGTGCTGGGTTTATGTGGCTCAATCTTGTACTTGCTCGCCTATTTTCTCAAGACATACGCCTGTTTTGTTCTCTCCAGACTGGTCCATGGAACTGCCGTTGGTATTCTGATGTCCTTCGGTATCGTTACATATTTGCAAATGGTGATTCCCAAGCAAGCTGGCTTTGCATCGACCTTGGTACAGCCTATAATCAACTTCGGAATTGTTTTAAGTTCCACCATGAATCTTAACGCAATCATAGGTGATAAATGGCTGATTTCTATCGCTCCCCTTGTCGTATCACAGGCCTTGACGATTATCTGGATGATAATTCTGCCAGAGTCTCCTGTCTTTTCCATGCAAGTCAGTGGAGATATTTTGAATGTTGGCGGACAGTTAAGAAAAATACGGCCTCGAAACTGGGATTGCGAGAAAGAAGCGCACGATATCCATAAGGAGGTAAGAAAGAGTGCTGATACTGAAGCGGTTACTCTGTTGAGTTTCATAACCACGAAAGGCCTTAGAATGCCGATATTCGTAGTGTGTCTCGTCTCCATCGCTCAAATATTCTCCGGCGTGAATGTTCTTGTCTTATTCGCTTCCGAGTTTGTGGTTAAGGCCAAAATCAAACAGTGTGACGTTGGTGTGTTAGTCATAATGATACTGGGGTTGGTAGGATCGATCATATTTGCGATTGTGATCCCCAGGTCTGGAAACAAACCTATGATGGTGCTTGGCCACGCGATGATGGGCTTTTCATTTATAGTGGCCTTTTACTTGTCCAATTACCAGGACCTTCCTTGGGTTTGTTTGGGATTTTTGTGTTTATATTTATTTTTCTTCCAATCAGGACCTGGATCGTTGCCCTGGGTAATTTTTCAGTCTACGTTCGAACCTAAATACCAAGCGACAGCACAAGGACTGCTATCGTTGTTGAACTGGTTATCTAACGCACTGGTAACTGCGTTTGCTACAATTACTCTTAAAGCCATGAAAGTCGACGTACTTCTCTTTTTCGGAATACTCAACTGTCTCTTTGCCATTTTCTTCCTGGTTTTCATGGTTGAAACGAAAGGTAAAACGTACTCACAGATTCTGGAGGAGTATTCAAAAAGATTTTAATGAATGATTTTATTTTTTATCTATTTTTATTGAGATTTTTCAACATTATTATTCACCGTTTAAACGGACTGAACTCTAAGTATCCATGTCGAAGTTTTTGTCAAATATTTTTTATTGAGTGGGTACCATTTTAGGCGCCTTCATGTTTTCAAGAAATCCTCAGTATTGTATGGCTATTTTCCAGTCTTAACTTTCTATATAGGGACCCTTCTTTTGACATTTGATCACCACCAGATTTCCTTTAGATTTTGATTATTAAAGTATTCCACAATCTCCTAGGTATCTTGTCTGGAGAGTGACAGAAAATAGTGATAATAGTTATTTACCAGATTCCCTTGGGTACAATGAAAAATAGATTTAAGTTCAGAGACTTCGTTCAAACAATGTGGCTCAACTATGTGAAGATGCTTCCATGATAAAATCATCTGAATTAAGGGAAAAACGAACTGATGTGTATCTGCAGTTATTCCATCATGAAAAACACACCCTTGCCCAAGTCGATTTTTCAAAACAAAATAATTTATTGTTGTCTGAGAACAACAGAAAATAGAATTGACTTTTAGAAATGTGTCAATAGGAAGATTCTTATTCGCGCTCTAAGTTGCCGTGAGACCTGAATATAAAACTATTTGTTATTTGGATCAGGCAGGTTTTAAACAATACTTGAAAACGCGTAGCAAGCATTTTTCTCCTCTTTATCTTTGGGTTTTCATGATAATCTAACATGGTTGATGTTTTTACGGAAGTAGTAATCGAAACAATTATCAACAAGGAACATTCTAGCTTAGGCTCCCTCATCAGCAAAAGTTTTAATTTAGTATATTCAGGAACACTGCTGCCAACTTTGGAAGATAAAAAGTTTCTGGTTGGCTGAAGTGCGGCAAGATATACTATTTAAATTCATTCTTTCATTATAAGAAGGATGTTTAATTGTAACAGGAGTTCATGATCACTCCAGAACTGATGTGTGATCATCGTTAAGTTCTCATCATAGATTTTTCATCATTTAAGATCCTAAATGAACAATAACTGAAACTATTTCGGGTGTCCTCCCAAAACTAAACTTCGAATTCCTCAGCGATAATGAATTTTGTGAATGAAATTACAGTTATCAAATAAAAATTAACCTGGAATTCTTACGCCATCCATTAAGTATTTTTTGGTGTTTACAAAGTGGCCGGGTTTCATCAGATCAAACGGGCTCATTTCCTGTCTAGAGAATGATGTTATTTTAATATTCATGTGAAATATAACTTACCTGGATTCTACACAATTATCCGAGAAAGAATACAATGTAAAACTTTGGGATGATAATATCGAGAACCAATGATGTGATTGTTATGAAGTTGAGTCTAATTATATATTTATTTCAGTTGAAAAGATTTGGAAACTACCTTATTTTTATGTCGCTTTATTAACGGATCCTTAGATTCATGAGTTATGTCAAGGTTTGGAAGGATGAAATCCAACAGTTTTTCTTTTCATTGGATATAGAATTGTAGTATTACTTTTACCATGCGACGTTGGAATAGATTCAGAGGCATTCTTGGGAGCTTTTTCGTTATTTATCGTCATTTTGTCGATCATATGCCATAGTAATGAAGAAATGTTATCAAAGTTAAAAAGGTTTTTCTGCATAAATCATGTATGACCTAAACTATATTAAAAGATATTGGGACAAGTAAAAGGGCTTGAATCTGGTCAGTTTTTAAATCGAGGTCTCCAAGACAAGTCAAACTCTCTCGTAAATTTGGAGCATTTTGTATCTCAGTTTCCGACAAGCGAAATTTTAAATATATTTCATTGATAGAGCCTGCTGTTATGGTTTGATAAACCGGTCCATCAAATAGAGAGTCTGATATGTGAACTAGCTCTCATTTAATACTAGTACCTTTGTTAAAATTCAAGTGGATGCGTTATTTTGAAATCCAATTCATAAAACACAAAAATAAGAGAATCCAATATTTTTGAATGATTTACAAGATCTGCTAATATTCAAAACACTTGTCAGAACAGGATTAATACGAAGATCATATGGAAATGGTAAAAAGATTTTAATATCCATATTAATTGACTTATAGACAAAATAAATTTAAAATTTGAAGCTAAAGTCTTTTTTGAACCTAGGATGACGAAGTATGATAAACGAATTTCGTTCTCCTGAGAAATTGTGCGCCGTTTATGTCCTGAGTATAAATCGGAATATTTATGTTCCTAATCTCATAAACGGGACCATAATTGAATTTAACAGACAACGGTGACTCCACGTGTAAGTATGTAAAAATTAGCTATTTTAACAGAAAACTCGAATCGTGATCGTAAAATGCTGCTCTATAAAACTTGGCAAACCTTACTCAAAAAACAACACCTCTTTCTTGGAAGGACAACCAACAAATTTATAATTTGGCCTCATATTACGACCAGTATAGCTTCTCTCAACAAGTTACTCATATTATACCCCCTAAAGCCTGATGTTGATTGAAGTAAGCCTTCAAAATATGCCAAAAATCGAAATAATTTACCATAAATTCGTTAAAATTGCTTTCCATCCGAAATTTTATCATTCCAACCAATGTATTCTTAAATTTTCTAATTCATAAATCAAGTTTGTAAGACGCGGAGGACGAACCGCCCATGAATTAACATCTTTTAAGTACGACTTCCATGTTTTCTGCCGCGAAAAATAAACAACAGCTGTATCCATTAGATGGCACAGTTTCAAATGATATCGGGGGACTTCAAGTGTTAGATTGAGAAAATTTATAAAGAAAAGTACACTCACGGCTATCAATTGACTATATGCCTGAATTGTTCAATAAAGCGACAAGCTAGCGATTAATTGAAGAGATGCAACATTTTAGGAACATTCTATTCAGATTGGAACATTGTTCAAAACTAATCAGTAATTGTTGGCCTACCTCAAAATCGCAAATTCTTGCACTAACACGGCCAAATCTGAGAAACACAACTGTTTGAAATTTTCAGATGCACAAATTTATTTTACGTTAGATACATGCTATAGTATACATATAACAATACGAGAGCGTATTCATAGGGACAGGCATTGGAAGCATAAAACTTATTGAAATGCTGAAAAATGATCATACTGAGAGAAATAAAGTTGTAAGTAAGGTATTTATAAAATTCATATAATGGCTAAAAATAGGTAATTTGAAACATAGCCCTGTATCTCCCCATTCCTTAAGTTTGGTTTGTGTGTGTGTTTTTTTAATATTATGTTGGATTCCAGGTTCTTATCAATTTAACGACTTCATAATTTATTCTTAATGAAGTTCATGCTAGATAGATATTGCTTGTATGAACATGTCGAACCGAAAATTAAAAAAAAACAAAGCTCTCGTTTTTTCAGCTGATCGTAAAAGTCCTTAATGGCATTCAAATCGTTAAAAATCATCGTGTCTTCTTTCTCCAGATATTTCAGGACAGACTACTTGAGATGCGGACTGAGTTCACAATTTGTTTTTAACCAAGATTTCCGAAAAGGTATTCAAACTTTCAAATTTAAGACACAATAATTATTTATTTTTTAAAATTAAAAAATTATATTTCAATATTTCCGATGTGAATATCAAAGGGGTAAAAATTAAATTATGTTACGTTTTCATCTATTTGATTTTTCATAAGTCAGGTGTCAATTTGATATTTCTAAACCAGTGAAAACTGCGGAGAAAATCTTCAAGCATTAGAATTTATTTTTGAAGCATTAAATATCAGAATTATTATTTGGGGATGTTTCAGCAAATTAGAATTTGAATCAAAGTTTTTCTTTCAAAATCTTAAGAAAAATGGATAATTATTTTCGACAACACCTTTTTTCGAGCAAACGAGTCGAATGTCAGATGATAACAACCAAATGTTCTGCATTTTATTATAAAAAGTAAATTAAAATTCGTAAATATTCTCCGTGGGTGTCCTCTGAATACGCATTCAGATTCATGGGTCGAATATGTGTAGTCGTTTACTGAGATTTAATTTTGTCAAAAAGCAAGAATCTTAAAGTCACTCTTTACTTGTAATAATAAATTCAGCGTCTGAACCTTTAAATGTCATCATCGGAAAGTTGGCCATTTTGCACACATAATGGTGTAAAAGCGTAAGTTTGGGAATACTAATCTTGAACTTCACGATTTCTTTCATCCACTTTACTCTCTTACTTTTCGTGGCCATTTTAAATTGTTTGCAATTTAATAATATTTTTCATAATTAAGTCTACAAACTACACAGAAGGTTGAATTGACGACAAACTGGTAGGATTTGAAGCTTACAGGGAACAGAGTAACTTTATACTTCTAGTATGTAACGAATACCGACTGCACATACATATTAAAATTTTGGGTGAATAACACTGTGCCTCTGGAATCACAGCGACTCAACCGTGTACAACTCGGAATGTTTACGAACAAAAAAACATTCTCGACGATTGCGATGGGTAGTTTGTTTAAACTAGAGTTTAACCAAGTGATATCCTGTATAGCGTACGCGTATCATATTCTCTAAATGAAAATCATGAGCAATTCTATGACGCTATAAATGACATTAACACCACTAGTACTTGCATATAACCATCTGTGGGAGACCCATAGTTTATCGACCTCTTATTTGGGTCAATTCATCGTTTGGTGGTCAATGATTTTCCCATATTCTAACTCTTTAAGGATTACTTCTAGAATTCAAGGTTTAACCGTGGCATCATTTCAAATCCACAACTTTCAAAAATTTTTGCTATACTGGGTCTTGCATCCGATATGGAACACCATGTATTTCAAAATAAGACCTAAATAAAAAAACTATTCAATAGTCTGTGAATGTCGTTAATGCTCCTACAATAATCGATAATCTTTCTCAAAGTGAAGAATAGTTTGAAAATAATCACACCGAAAAGTATTGTGTCCACGTTGGATGAAAAAATTCGTATAGAAAAAACTCAATTAAAGCTACGAGGTTAGGTCAAATTAA
>JWZT01001161.1:236217-283460 GCA_000827895.1 Thelohanellus kitauei | reverse complement strand
ACCAAGTAATTTATTCACGACTAACCGAATCCGTTAAAGTATAGATAACACTCTTCAGCAATATTAAAAATATACTAAAATTGGAACGTTGCTGACATCGAACCACCACACAGTTTCTCTGCCATATTTCGAAAATATTTTCGAAGGTATGATAAATGTTCGAATTCCTGATCTTAAGAATGACAAAATACATCTGCCACCAAATCTATCCATTAAATATTTGAACTGATGTAAAATAATATGTGAATTATACGTTATCTGAAAACAGGCTAAGAAAATACTTCTAATATTATATCAATCATTTCAAATATCTAATTTCGAGCACAAATAATGGTACCCATTATCTATCTTGATTAAATTTTGGCACAACCCACCATTAAAGTAATATTTTAGGCCTAGCGCCAAAAATTCACACAGTTAACAAAAAATATTAGTCTGCAAGTAAAAATCAAATAGTTTACAATTAATGCCAATGATCAATCAGTGACCCAGCGATTATCTGACGACGAACAGCACCTAATCTAATTCAAACTCAGGCAATTACTAATCTAATATAATTGAATTCTAACAACACAAGTAGTGGGTGTATCAGCTGTACAATTGCCACATTTACAAACTGTCTGTCTCATAAAATAATTGAATATAAATGAGAAAAATTTCGACCAAACCACTCAAAATAATGTTTAGGAATAACACGAGAATATTCCAGTTTGTGAAAATTGACGTAACCACACGGACCAAAATACACGCGATGATCAATTAAAGGACTTGTAAATCATCAAATTTTTGAATGTTAATTTATTTTACTCGATAAAACGATTCTTTTGATAATATGACGATAAAGATGTTGTCGGTTTCACTGTCCAATCATATTATTTGAACCCATTAATTCGTCTCTAATCGAGCTTTAAATTTGATTTTACAATCAATCTTGTTAAAACTGTAACCATATTGTACAGTTTTTGAATTTCAATTTGGATGTCGGGTAAGTTGAATGAGGTCATTTTTACAAATTTAAAATATCGGCATTTCAATTTTGACGATATTTAAGATTTTATAATGAGTCTAAAACCAGAAAATTACTAAAACATAACGAGTGTTATGAGGTACTGGATGATCACTTACATAAATGATAAACCGCATATACTAATATAGAAATCGTGTGAACGATTTCGGTAACGATGATATGCTCGAAAATTTTTTTGGATAAATACAAAAAGACTGTTATCATCGAGGTAGCCAAAAGAGGGGGACGTAATATCACATCGAGTCCAAATCACAAATAATTTCTGAAAGATTCTATAGAGTAAATTACATTTTTTACTCTGAAGAAAATAACAGTAAGGCTTTTTGAATCATTCGAACTGGTAGTTACTGCAAAAGCGATTTTTGAACAGTTTGAAAGTTTAAATATAATTATAGGGCCGAAAGACTGAAATTACTAGAAATACACACAATCAGATTTTAAAAAGACAGGTTTTTATCAAGCTGCTTGAAAGATGTCAGTGATTACATAATAAGACTTTCATTAGGATTTCCTGATATCGAATACATTGTCCAGACGGGCTTTTAACTTCATTTAAGGGGAACGTTATGAAGTGCCATGCATCGATAACGAGCCACGACTGTAGTTCCGAATTCCAAAGGCCAGAATATAATTATTACGCTACCGATGAGTATGAAAGGGGTTATACATATCAGAGTATTGTAGGATAATACAACACAGAGGAATTCTACCTTTTTCTGCCAGAGATTTGTTCCAAAATATCTGATGGCTTAAAGATCATAATCATGTGAAATATTCTGTTTCATTATGCCGAACCCCTGAAATCACCTTATAAAATCATGGACGTCAAATACATTTATTGAAAGCTTATTCCTCACACCTGAACCCAATAGAATGGTTGTTCTGAAAATGGAAACAAATCATCAGGTCCTCAAATCCTTAACAATTTACCCGAGCTTCTAAATGTTATAAATACTCCTAAACCGAAAGATTACAAACAGACTTTCACGGGTGGTTTCATGAGTCATCAAAATATATCGAGATCCATTCCAAGACAGCCTTTAGAAGGAAAGTGCGATGATTATTATAACTAAGACTAAATTTAACTTACTCGACGATCAAATTGAAATTCGCACGAGGCAATGGAAATAGTTGTTGGTTAATGGACAAAGGTGTTTAGATTAGAATCTAATAATTCATTTCTGATTATTGAATGCGAGGTTTTGGCCTCAATGTGAAACGAGTGAATTCGTTTAATCTACAAGAGCGTTAAATGAAATGACTTCACAGTCATGGTAAGTGTAGTGATCTCCCTCCAAACAATTCTTTCAGGAGTTTCTTAAGTAGTTATTTGTCTTACTTTTATAGACAGGGCTATTTAAGAATCAATTATTAACAATGTTATATAGACCCGATCTACTTCCCAACTAAAAAATGCCGCTTTGGTACTGTAGACCTAGAAGGCAGATGCACGAGGGTGGCTGTTTAGTATGTTAGAGCCTTGCACTTCTCTAGTCTATGTGTACAGAAGGGTGCCTATCCGGGATGCGACACTGAATGGGACTATCAATCGTGGGACAATTTCGCAATCGTGGTCGAAGTAGAGTAGGTGCAGGTTTAAACACCTGCAAAGATAGAGTTCAAAAAAGATATGGACCGTATGAGAAGTCATACCTTAAAAAAATAATGTTCACAAACATTGGTTATCCGAAAGCCCAAGAACGTATTGTAGTTATTATCGAGAACAAAATTATATTCAGAAAATGTTTGAGAAATAACCCCTTTAATGTAATCCAATAAAACAAACGACTGCTTTATTTGTGAAAATTTAGACACATCAATTATCATTAACCGCCCAAAACTAGCTCTATCAAAAATAAATATCCTGATATTTTCAGATGAAATACGGGAAACTAAGATATAATTTTAGAAAAATACACATTTCCTGAAGGTTAAAACACAACATCCAAAATACTCCCGAATAAATCATGTTATCATTACTTTGTATAAGAAAATGTTTCAGAAATTGAAAATGACCCTAAAAGGCGGTTTCTGAGAAAGCGTTAAATTATTTTAATATCAAAAAACTCAACGTTGTAGATTAAAAATATTAGTCTTGTGTCCAAATTTACATCATTAATTTTTTCATTTGACTGTTTTCTCATTCGATTTATAAATTGATTTTTGGTCCATCACACCCAATTAAAATGTCATAGCTATATAAGGAGGGCTTAACGAGGCTTAATTCTCAGAGACAATGCAAACTAGTAGACCAATGTGTGTGGTATTCTGGATACTTTTTGTTCAATCGATTGTACTAGGAATCAATGGACTGAAAGTGAGTAAAAGTCCACTCAGTCCACAAAATATTAAACAAAGCCATCAAGGCCAAGAGTTCGACATTCATATCGTAACCTCGTTGTTAACCTAGTCCAATCTTGTGAAAAGCTCCGGTCATAATGATTTCAAGATATGCCATGATACAACTGAGAACCTTGTTTATGTATATACATGGAACACCGGTTCCGATGGGAAAATCTCATCATCTACTTACGTGGTTGCTTTGAAAAATGGAGCCGCGGACTCTGTGAAAATTGAGAAGAGAGCAGCTGACAAGTCTGTTGATAAAATGTTCTGTCAATCAGGACTTTTTGTTTTCACAATCGTTGGCGATCAAAAAACATATGTGAGATCTCATCAAGATAACAAATTCTTTGGCCAAAAAGTTGGAAAAGTTGAGAGCGTAGTTTTCAGCGACAAAAATGCACGAGATGTTGCTTTAGTGACGAAAAAAAATAAGGTACCGCTAATCTAATTAAAGATCTTTCTCATGAGAGGAGGGAAAAAGAGGTCATGGAAATTACTAAAAACCAACGCCGCAAATCCACAATGGTAATTATTTACATGATATAGGACCAAAGAAGGCCTTTACTTATTAGGTATTCTTCATGATAACATCAGTCGATCCATCAAATACTCAGAACCTTCAATATTATTTGAAGAAGACTAAACAATTCGATACAATCATGAGTGATGTGTCTTTTTTTAAGAGTTTCAAAGATATTCTTTGTGTTGCGGCTAAGGCACGTCTCTTTATTACCATAGGTTTCTGAGAACACGAAATTATTTTTTATTGATACTAGAACTCGGGCAAGCACGTTCGGCACCGAGAAAATAAGCACACCACTTCGCATCGATAAAGTGGTGGATGTTCAAATTCACAAACATTTGATTTTAGCAGTGATACTCGAGAAATATACGAAATATGCTGCTGTTTGGATGGCTGAGATGAAGGATCTAAATTTTGCAAAAATTTCAGCTAGAATTTTTGGCAAGGACACTACATATTCTGTGGACTCTGGCCAAGTAGCCAAGTTCGAATATTTTGTTTCCGTTGATGATCAGCTTCCTGGAACGATTTACATTTCGCAGATGATAACCTTTAAAAACGCATTGGTCGACTTTGATAAACTTTCTGCGGTCTCTTATAATTATGGAAAGTCATTTATACCTCTGAGATATATGAAGTCTCAAAAACAGATCGGTTGGGTAAGGATGTATATTTATCAAGTCCTCCTGTAAAATGTTCATCCCTCCCCATGGAGATTCATTGAAGGAAGCAATTCAAACTGCCCAACACAACCCTTTGCTGATGGTTGCCAAAAGTAAACTGATTAATAATAAGTCGTTATTAAACAAAAAGATGAAAATGCTTCTTCGAAGTTCATGGTATCAAATGACGCCGGATACACATGGAAGGATGTAAATGTCTCAGTTTATTAAGAATGCGGCCGAATTCGAGGAAATGAAAATTTCTAACGAAGGAGAGGTTATACTAGGAAAGAATTCCAAACTATCGTATTTGATAATGTTACTAAAGTTTTACTACAAACCAGGGAGGTTCGTGGGAAGATTTAAACCTCGGGATAAATGGACATAAATTAAAATACTTGATTGTTGGTGAGAAAGCCGCCAAATATAAATTCTTTACTTTAATTTACTCAGAAGAATGGCCAGACGTTGGATTTGCGGTCGTTGACTTCACAAAACTATTCCGTATGTTTCTAAGTTATTTAGAACAAAAATGCAAGCCCACTGATTATAAAGTTGTTACGCCAGGAGTTGGTAGAATGCACTCATGTTTTAACGGCGGAAAGAACTTTTTATATTCCAAAAAGTCTCACGATCTTTGCGAAGGCAGTATCCACAGTCTCCCAAAAATTCAACCGGTTCCGTGCAACTGCACCCAGATGGATTACAAATGGTAAGATCTATAAATATTTACCTTGAATGTGAATCTTTTTTAATTACAATAATTTATTCTTAAACAAGAAATTCACGCATGCCCTCGATTCACAATCAATTATCTTTTTATCATAATTTTTGGCGCGAGGACACCTAACTGATCTGAAGAATAAACTTGAATCAAATATAAAACCCTTAAATGTTTAAAATTCCGATTCTAATTTGTGAAATCGCACATTCAATTAAAGTTCGCCACATCATGACGTCAATGTGATATTTTTATCAATGATTAATTCAACTCAAGTCCATAAATGATAGGAATATCAGATAACATCGTTCACAGGCATATCTTTAGTCAATTTCAATTTAATTTAACGATATTAAACGTGTATATTCGATGAGTTAGTGGTTGTCATTGACAGTTAATAGATTTTGGAGATGAAATACTGTTTTTAAATTTTCTACATGCAAATAAAGCCTTGAAACAGCTAATAAATTAAAAATTTAATTCAAATCACAGTTTATCTACTTATTGAAATAACAAAATTACAAATAGAAATAAAAATATTCATAATCTAAGCCCAAAACTTTGAATCTCAACATTTAAGATACATTCATCCTGTAATACATAGACGGATTTTGATCAAGTTAGGTGTATTTTTATTCTTTTACATCGAATAGAATGCAATTTTGACAATCGATTGTCTTCTTTAAACGAATTCCTCGTTTGTTTATCCTTAATTTTGGACAATGAGCACACTATGGATGGTTAGCCCATTAATTGAACTTTAATTTCATGCTCGACCATAAATACGAGACGGTCTGATATAGATACTGTTCAATATTTTTTTGTGCTCAGAGACAATATATAAATGCTGCATAATTCATCACACATTTTTTAATAAACAAATCCATTATATTTTCATCTGTAAATGTATAGTATGTCATTCATACCCCAATATTAAGATAAATGAGTTTGCTTTCATTTTAAGGAGCTTCAGAATTCGGAAAAATGGAATTGTATCCTTAACACGAAAAAATATCTTGAAACCAACGAATCTACAAGATTAAACATTTCTCAAATGTATGCGATACTTAACTATTGAGAATGATTAAGTTTGGTTAATTTTGAAAACCTTTCTTTGGTTTAAATTTTAATACATAATAGTTGTTTTCATCATGTCATGATAAAAGATCAAACAACGTGATTCTGTAGAACTGGTCAAAATAATATGTGTAGATTATGAGAAATCCTTTTCGTCTGTAACAATAGTTTTTTGAAGGTTTTTTGATTAAAATCGATTCACAATAACCAAGCTGTATGGCTTACGTAGCTTATTCTCAAACCCGATGCATATATCTTAGATAGATTTCTCCAGACAATGAAACAGCTTATTTAATGGTGAGTGAAAAATAGTCAGATCTATTCTTCATCTCCAAGCAATAAGTAGAGTGAGATAATATATTTTACAGTTACGAGCAACATATTATATCATATATACAGTACTCAAATGACGACAAAATAAAAACCAATATCAACTATGTTTTTTACCTGACCAAAAATTAACTTATGAAATACAAATGAGCTTAATTATTTGCTGCTAGATCTCGATATTCGAAAAGTAAATTCACTTTCAAGTTCCATTATCTTGTCTTTTGGTCAATTAATCAAGGAGCGGCTTAAAAAATATAAGTACTAATGTGGTGATGAGATTTACATGGTTTAACCATCTACACACCCTGTTTTAGCATTAAGATGGACCTGTGTCATTAAATTCTAAGTATTGTTCCTTGTTATATGCAAAGAACAATAAGGCCTTAGACGAGATAATAATCCTCAAAAACTGGTATAATACCAAATTTATCTATGCTTGTGGGTGTGATGAAATAGATGAAATTCTACATTTTAATAGTGTGGAAACAATTTACATTATCAACGTTTTGTTATCAAGAATATAGATAATAATAAATTAATTACATTTTTGTATAATATTTGAGGCTTTTGAGATTTTTCGAATATACAGCCCATTGATATTACTGCATATTATAATGGATAGTAACAAGCCACCGATTACATTTTATGGATGATTATTTCATGGGGTACCTGTTTAAACAACGACCTTTTTTCTACTTAAACAAAGCAAAAATCAAACCATCATTATTATTCTCGCCCGAGAAATGGTTTTCATTGTGATATTCAGCTTCATTATAACAATACATTAACACAAGGAACATTGACAGAATAGATATACTTTAATATGTGGGCATTTTAATTAGGTTAACATTATAAATTTGTAATCAAACATAATATAGTTCTTTGTGAGGCCATTCCAATTCTTACATTGATGGATAGAAAATATCAGACCCAAGTAGGAGGTCCAGGTTTATATCATAATGATATTATCATAAACCTGTATTCAGTAAATTACTTTTAAGATTCAATTTATATCTTAGTATTCATCAGAGTCGACCAGTATACTCGCTTGATATGTCAATCATCGTGTTAATTGGTCGTTATACATACATCATTATTTACTTTAAAAAGGATGTAATATGATTCATGCTCTTAATTTAAACAGATTTTCACATTTTTCAGTTTTTCTATCTATATTTTCAAACATTTAATTGCTTGAATAAAAGATTTTAACGACTGTGTTTTAGTCATTTTTTTGTATTCGAGATCATGATAATATTCCAAATATTTTTCCATATCAACTAATTTCAGTCAAATGGATTACCAGGACTACAACGGAATGTGCTACTTCGAGTATTTCAGATACCCGGAGACAAGCTTTTATGACTGCAAGGACCCAGCGAAATTTGTGGCTTCAGGAGCCAAGTATTCATATAATAATCAGAAAATCAAAATTCACAGACAATATTTGCATTGAAGGTTCAGATACGGGTGAAGAACTGGAGATTTGCAGATACCATCGTAATATATTTATGTCACAGAACATCATGTATCTTTTAGCTTGCTCACCAAAAACAAATTAATGTTTGTTGATATGGATGACCCCAAAAAGAGGGCAACACCGTTTCCAGACGAGTTACAATTGGATGAGCCTATTCTCCATTTCAAAATTAATAAATACACGAGATGCATTTTCTACCATGTTCAGCGCGGTATTCTAAGAAAATGTTATAACAATCACAAAGAAATCAAGAAGGCTCCAGTCTTGATTGTCGAAGACCGACGAATACTGGGAATCGATCTGGACCATACCAACAATTATTTATTCTATTACGTGAAAAATAACATCACGTTAATGGATTTGAATACAATGACAAAATTGACTGTGTACAAAACTGAAGAGATTATAACGTTTATGAACTATGATTTCGTTGAACTGTATCTCGGTTCTAAACATAGGAAATTTTATATTTCTACTCTTACCCAGAGTAATCACGCTATCAAAGTTATTATTCTGTCACTTACCGGAGTTGAAGAGTTATCAATCCCTGCAAAAGACAAGGTTGTTGGAGTAATGAACTTGGAAACCTCTTACCACGTTTATACAGTTAAAGAATCATTTAGCTATATCCTTAAGACCCAATCAATAGGCACGGTTGGCCTTTTCTAAATTTAGACAAGTATTCAACCTGCAAACATCGAATACGTTTACTTCTACAATCCCAGTAAATACATGATCACCTATGGAATGGGTTATACGGACCATTTCATCCTCATGAAAAATATCAAACAAGGAAATCTCGAACTGTGGTTTGATACATGTAAGTCGATCCTATTCATTTTGATATATTTTCATTGCTTTAGCTTATTTTTTAACAAATTAGTATGTTTTTTACCGATTCGCACTTGCGCATTTCCTACGCTCTAACTGTAACTATAAATGGTTGCTAGCGATGTGAAACTGGGCCTCGCGACCATGAAATTATTTTGAATATGGTATAAACAACTACACATAAAACTGCTCAAAGATTAATATTTTCTCAAACAATTACTCTAGATCTTATGTTTATCCTTTTGATGCATAGAAAAACCCCTTTTTTGACAACTTATATGGATATAAATATAAGGCCTTCTATCCAAGGAATTCTTGGTGTGATTTTTACGGTTTTATATAAAGAGATTTTCATCGTGAATCTTTTAGATCGTTGATCTATTATTTATTGATGCAGTTTTGATAAAGAATTTATAAGGCCTTTCTGTGTTCCGTTAGATTTAATTAAGTTTTGATATCGGTGACGTCACATAGATTACCTTAAAATATTTTTTTTCTGATTCACACCTAATTATCAAATCGCTTTCTCTAACTTAATCAGAGAAAAAATACTCTTTTCTACTTATCATTCTATTGGGTTTGAACAAACCTGGAGATGGTTCAGGTTTGTTGTCTAATTTGTACGAAAAGCAAGACCAGATCTAGATGTCATGTATCCAAGTCGACTCCACATTCGATAATTAGCCCATAATACCATACTAGAATCAGCTCTACGCCGAATACTTTTGACTGAAAAAATCAAGTTGGAAACTGTATTTATCACCAGAAGCAGGTGTTCAGTGGGTTGAACTGGTTTTTTTCCTCCACGCATAGATTTTGTAGGTTACTGAAAGGCAAATTCTAAAAGATACCTAAATAATAAAAACTGTCAGGTGATTCTTTTGAGATTTATGATTTACATCAGCCTTGGAAAAGAGTAAAAATCTTTTCTATGGAAATTGAACTATTTTAAAAATTAATCCCATCTATTGTTTTATGATATTATAAACCTATAAGAGAGATAATCAACGGAGATCATTTTTCTTTCCGATTAATATATTTTAATATTCTCTTTTGTAATTTCATCAAACAAAGAAAGATTTGTATGGTCACTAATACGTCATAACTTTTCATTGACGTCATATTTAGGTTAGAGATGCAGAAAACTATCATTTATTGAATGATAAATGCAATTTTGAAATGACATACATTAGTCAATTTTTATCTTTACTCTCGTGTTTGGCCTGAGAAAGATTCCTTACATATCTTAAGGACATATTGTCATGAATAAAACCGTATCAGCTCGAATTTCGGATGAGGAAACGAAAAATCACATCCTCTCACGGTGATAAACAGGAATGATTTTGGAGATCCTTTCAGAGAGACGTTGTTCAGGCCAATGCTTCTCAAAGAGGCTAGATGATGTTATGATGAATTAATTTAAAAGGGAATCAAATTCTTTGATTTTGTTTATTTTTAAACTTTTTTCTCATAATTCAGATCGTCTCAAAGCCTGCAGATTCTCCCACTGTGAATACTTCTGTTTACCTTTATCGCAAACGTCATTTGTTTGCGGATGTCCAAATGGAATGGTTTTAAATGAAGCAACTCAAAAATGTGAATGTCAAAATGAAAATAAAAAATGTGACTGTAGAGTTACAATAATATCTTAGTGTGTGAGAAACATGAGTTTTCTTGCTCAAATCATCGGTGTATTTTACACGAAAATACCTGCAACGGAATCGACGACTGTGGTGATAATTCAGATGAAAGTTTCTGTCCTCGAGGTTTCAACAAATTTGATAATAGTTTGCAGCGAAGGCGAAACATACTGTGCCATCGACGATAAATGCTTGAAACCAGATTTAATCTGTAACAGACACAAAGATTGCTCTGATGGAAGTGATGAAATCGGATGCGAACGAAGTTTTTGAGTTTTTAATTGTTAGTCATTCCAAAGTGCGGTGCAAACCAATTTGAGTGTACCGATGAACGTTGTATTCCGTCCACTCAGGTGTGTGATGGAACCAACAACTGTGGGGATTTTAGCGATGAAGTAAATTGCATCGGTTTGATGTTTCTAATACATAGCTAAAAAATGCGGAGAATCTAAGTTCCGCTGTGATTCGGGAAAATGTATTCCTGAGGACAGAATCTGTGATGGTGTCTTCGATTGTGATGACCTGAGCGACGAACGTGCATGTACTGTTGTTATTATTCAGGCAAAACGAGAGTATTTGAGGATTCCGATCCCACTTGTTTAGTAACGTGCGATGATGCGTGCATCCCAATCACCAAAATGTGTGACCATATCTCAGACTGTAAAGACAACTCAGATGAAGTGGAATGCGGTAAATCTCATCACTCATATTTTACAAGACATTTTAAAATTTGAACGTTAAACATCGATGCTTCTGGTTGAAACAACATATCAACTATTTTATAATGAAATTAATGATAATCAAAATAACTGAGCTATTACTCCTGAAATTGTTAAATGAGCTTCTGTTCAAGTGAAATTAAAACTATTTTGATCAAAATTCATGCTTTATGTAGGTTACGCTTAATGTGATGTAATTCCACATCATATACATGGACTAAATGCTCCTTTTTCAGTTAAAACATATAAAAATACAGTTTTAAGTGGATGTAAATCGATAAACCTCTGTTCGAGATTCTTTCTCAAGTTGAGTCTAATTGTGTTTTACTCGCAGATATTGAAGGAAATATTTTATAAAATGGCTACCCTATAACATTTTCTGCTGCTAGAAACACACAAGCGTAATAACATTAATTGTAGCTTAAATTTTTATCTCAGTTTTACGAAAACCCCTCGTTTTTCGACAGAAAATTAGGATTTGAAAAATTATCCTTCAAAAATATTTATGATAATAAAACGAAAAACTTAACTGATCAACCATTGGGTCACTGAATTTAATGAAACACCAGGGGTGTATTTAACTTGAATCCTCTGGAAGCCAGAAAAATCCGTGCCTTCATTTGAATATCTAGATGTTATTAACCTATGCCAAGTCTTTCTCCGAAAACTTATTGGTTTAATCAACCGAATTGAAATATTCCATGACTATTAAATGATTTCAAATACTAATTTTATGACCTTTTAATTTTGATGAAGTTTTCAACTACCGAAAAATATCAAATATGTTATAAAGGACTCCAATTTTTAATTTCCTTAATAGCACCATTGCGCATTCATAAATTTTTTGGTAGTGATGGACATTGTTAGTTATAATTCAAATTACAGTTTTTAAAATTTTACACGTACAGGCTTTGAAGTATCTTGCCCCAAAGCATACCCACTTCTATGTGGCGATGGAGAGAGTTGTTACAGCGCAGCTCAAAAATGTGATGGGTTTATGGATTGCAAAGATGGAACTGATGAATTATCCTGCACAGGTTTGGTTTCTATTTATTGAGAAACGACTGTTTGTGTTGCAAACGAATATTTCACTTGTGACAACGGCAAAAAACATTGCATGTCAAAGGCATGCGATGGAGTCAATGATTGCCAAGATCAGAGGGACGAGACGATGTTTTGTGGTATACTTGAATGTTATTCAGACGAAGACTTCAACATCAAAGACTTATCTGTCCGTACGAAGGCTGGCGGAAAGGTGTCTTTTGTATTCGAATCTGGTTATGAATCTGAAGAAAAAGACATCAAAATTTATTCACTGTGATTTATTTGATCATTTCTAGGAGCAAAGGCGCATATGTCGCAACTGAAACGTCTTCAGATGATGAAGTTGTGATCGGAGACCATTCGAACTGCGAACGATATGCTGTTATCGTGAAACAAGAGGATAGAATCATCAAATATCGCCATTACACCTATGCTCCAAGAGAGGGTTTCGACTCTCCAACCAGAGTCATATTCGATGCCGACAGCAACACTTTAAAATGGAGAGCCACAAGTCTACCATGTTTTGCTCCAACTTTCTATGTTCCAAAATTTTAACATTAGATCGAATGCTTGGATACGAATGGGGCTAAATCGAAAACTTTTTCAACTCACAACTTTTTGAACCTAAGTCCCCAACTGCCAGCCAGTTGTCAGGTAATTCATTTGATAATCAGGTTGCTTCATGCCCAAATGCTGTATTTGGCCCTTCCTGTAGTCCTTTCTCAGCTAAAGTTGTCTTTTCAGAAGCTAATAAAGAGAAAAGCTCCTAAAGCGCCTAATATAAACTTATGAATACTTATATGCATCTAAATAAAATACATTAGATATATTATGTTGCAATTGAAAAAACTTTTGATAAAATCGAATCATATGTTTAATTAAGACACCCTTGTAAACCAAATGAACCGAACCAGGATTTAAAAACAAAAGAAAAGGAAACGAGTTGTTTCTATACTTATAAAAGTTATTGGAGGGGGGGATTTTCTTAATTTTGACGATAACTGCAAATATTCAGTATTAATGAAAGCTATCGATTAACATTAGGACATCGTTATCACTAATTCTCTTTAAATATAGAAAGAATGTTCTATGAACCGGAAGGTGAAATAGGAAAAAAATCATCTTAAAGATACCTATAAAAAAGAAAATTATTCATCGTACTGCTCTCTTAAATCAATCACACATTCATAGAAAGGCCTCTCTGTGTAGAATATCCATTCAAATTTTATTCAAAACTTTCGTGTGAGAACATGAAGTCTGGTGTCTGCATAGATATTCGATATATGATCACAATTGTTTACTTTTGAACGTCATAGCACCCCAAACAATCCATAAGGTATTGTCTTCGTGAATTTTGAAGGTTGTCGTATATAATTTTTAATAGTTGATACAAACTAAATAAAAGTTTCAACAAATTAAAAAGTTCTAATAATAGCTCGATTATAAACGTCTTCTTATCAACTTTTAATTATTCCGCCAATTTAAAGAATCTGCCAAACACTATCACTACAAAATTATAAATTGGAGTTGGTCGCCAGGAAACAATAAATATTGACCGTAACTAATTGATAAACAGGTACAAAAGTAAAAATAACTATGTGAGGATAGTATAGATGACTTGAAATAAAAATATAGGAAAATCAACGAAAGTCGGTAGACCAATAGGAATGCTCATGAAGACATAAATTAGACGCTCGCGAAGAAAAAATAAAAATTTTCTCCACCTGTAAAGGCCTTGACTCTTGAAATGGGTCAACTATACGTGAAAACTATTATAGGAAACGCCTAAGAATGAGGATATCTTTTCAAAACAATACGAAAGGACATGGTTTCCAAATTTGATATCGAAAAAAGCATAATTAATCATCCATTACTTCCCATTTTACATCTTTACTCACTTTTTCATCAAAATTCAACAAATTATACAGCGTTGAAAAAATTCTAGAGTTTTTCAATATGACTGGTCTTAAGAAAATGGAAAAGAATTAAAAATGACCAAAATTGACTCATGAAAGTTATTTTCTACCTCATATGCAAGTAAATTTTGATTTGTTGCAACCTGAATTAAATTGATTGATAGGATTATAAAGTGGCCCGAAAACTCAGTATTCAAAAATTTAAGTGGTTGTTTACTTTATGAAATGACACACATCTTGATAAATTCTCACAGGAACCTTTATAATCATACCAATTCGCAGTAATGTTTTGTATCAAAAATAATTTCATTTTTTGAAGCTTATAGGTGAGAAACTGTCGGAAAATCAGATCTAGAAGCATTTTCGGGATGTCATTGATTCTTTCAATGGCTATGTCAACCAGGGAATCCAAGTAAAACCAGCTTTTGGACGTTAATTCAGGCTAGACTAGATAACACGAGAGATGCTTGTCTAGGCTTGAAGAGGCTAAAAGTTCGTCGATTATTCAGGCGATCATGATTCTGGTTATGTTATGATACAGCATTTATGACTGAGTTATGTTCCTGATATATACTTGTTTATTGGAAGAGGAAGTACATAGATAGTGACACATGGAAACGAAAGCGTTGATTTTAGAAACTAACAATATGTACTTGTTAATTTGATGAGAAAGCATGGTTTCAGATCTGATATCATCATCGTCTATTTATTTGATGTTTAACTCACATAACACTTAACCATTTGGGGTTTTTTCAACACTCGAATGCAAAATTTACATAATAAACAGCCAAAGTCGTGGAGTAATGGCCGCGTGTCTCGTCAGAGATGTTTATTAGCCATAGGGTTAAGTGCAGGGGGTGTCATAGATATGACCCACCGAGTTTTATCATCTGTCCCTCGAACATGTCAAAACATATTGGCAAAAGCAGGATCTACCATACAATAAATAACATAATTTGTGAGAATATGTATACAATCAATGTCATTCAGAACTTGGGGCCCTGTTCATTATTTGAATCTCATTTAATCCTTTATTATGAATTAAGTCATCTTATTTTTAAAGCGTGCTTCCTCAAAAGTCACATTATTTTTTTACGTTCTCATATAAAGTCGATTCGGGTGCTTCCAGTTTGTGAAAGTTGTGTAGCTCCTGGTTCATTTTAGTCTTTTAAATAATTTTACAAGTTTTATTGTTGTTGATACCGTATGGTAGTAATTAAGAGAAACGCCTTATGCGTTTGCAAAAGTTAAGTTATTTGCCTTGTAACTAACTCTAAACTATGAGCCTGCTAGTGGCCAATCTCCGTCTGGAGGTACATCCCATCATGAAATCCATATACCCCAACGAGCTTAGAGGCGCGACCCTTTTTTCTCCTCGTTCGAAGTGCCATCTCTTGAGATGACTGAGTGTACGGGGGATGAAGGAATGAATTCCTTGCTTCTGATGACGATTCCGAGTGGGAATTCAGCATTACTCCCAAAGATTTAGGCCGTCTTTTCTTGAGATCGATACCCTTCAAGATTTCTCGCTAGGTTCTTTAACTGTATTAAGGCTTTTTAGAGTTGAGAAATTTCTTCCAGCAGAATTCGGCTCCTAGCTATTAGTGTTTCGATCCAGGGTAATTTGCGACATAATCGCATCACCGCGAAACCGACAACTCGAGAGTCAATCTCCAGCCCTAGGGAGCTTCTAGCGCACCTCTAGGCTGGTAGCTGAGGGTAAGTCTGACGTGCGTCTCGATTTGTGCGCTTCTTGAGCTCCTGGCAAAGTTTGTACTTTCTCAGTTTATTGGGACAGAAACACCCTTTTGCCACATCAACGTCTTGTAGCGGTTGTAAGCTACTTCCGAAGTGCAAACCAAGGCCACTC
Source organism: Thelohanellus kitauei (assembly GCA_000827895.1). NCBI lineage: Eukaryota > Metazoa > Cnidaria > Myxozoa > Bivalvulida > Myxobolidae > Thelohanellus > Thelohanellus kitauei. Next base: position 267,274 of record JWZT01001161.1, on the reverse strand, counting down.
GTAGGCTAGAACTGGCTCAGATCCAAGTTTAAAATTAGCGGAAAGACGGCAGCGGTTGTCCTATGTCTTAATGATAGCGAAGACCTGTTCTGGCACTCAAGCGCCTACGAAGAATTAAAGAGAGTGTATAAGTACCCCGATGCTAGCTGAAAATCAAGATCCACAGAAATTCATGTGATTCAACCAGTCTTGCGAGAGTTGACAGACTAGTCACACGAGCAGAACTGAGTTAGGTTCTCCTCAGTAGAGTCTGCTTCCAGGGGACTGACCATCCACTGAGAGCAAAAAGTGGCTTTAGTCTAGTTCACGACGGACACCCTAGATTAGACTAATATTTTTTTACTCTATTCTTCAAAGTTTAATTTATTCTGATGATAGATATGGCTGATTTAAAGGTAATAGTCTAAATTACTGTTTTCAACGAAATTCGAGTCGGTATATAAGACATTGTCAACAGACGTCCGTTTATTCAGAGTTCAGATTAATATGAAATAGCCTGCTCATTAATAAACATCGAACCTTTCATTTTAAAGATAAAATACATTATGAGGAATCTGCTACACTTTAATAACAAATCGCCAAGTTTCTCAGTTTTCTACATTATTTCGTTTTTAAAACACACAGCAGTGTTCCTAATTTTAAGCAAAAGATTATTTAAAATACGAAAATCACACCCGTAATTGTATAAATAATCAATCAATAGCCATGCAGACAATTCAAGATGTAGTTTTCAACCAAATAATTTAATATTGGAAAATCCTGATTCCGGTTGTGAAGTTGTATCGAGTTTGTAAAAATAAAGATATTTATTTTCTCGCTGTTAGAATAGGCACAATATTATGGCTCCGTATCTTATACTACTCCCAAGTCGATAGCTTTGACTTTATATATGAGAGTTGTACAATGCAAGAATACGATAGTTCTGATATAGTTTGTGTAGGCTCCACTCGTTCTTGATCTAAGGATTGACGTCATCTAGCCGCTACTCAAAAAAGAACGACAGCCGTGCAATTAATTAAAATATTTAGGCCATTAAATTCTGCTGAATCTTCTCAATGTTAACTCCAGATTACCATTTGACTCAGACAAAGAAATATTCATAGCTGTAGCATGCGTTATCTATAAACATGCGCTAGATTAGACAGAGATTAGAACCCAGTACTCTTATACTGTTGTTACTTACATTGGCGACGAGAGTCATTTTCGAACTAAATGGAAGAAGCCAACACCAACAACAAACCTTTTACTTTCGAGCAGTTCGAAGAGACCAAGGATGAGTGGAACTTTTACCTGGAAAGGTTTGAGTTAGCTGCTTCGATCAACGGGATGGCCCTGGAGGGCGACCAAGCTAACGCTAACCTCAAAAAACATCTCCTGAACTCACTGGGAGCCAGACACTACCGTTTCGTCAGGGAGAGTATACCTGGTAAAACACCCAACGACTTAACATACAAGGACGTGGTTGATACTATGTCGAAGAAGTACGGCAAACATCGCAACGTAGTATATGAGCGATTCAAATTCACGCACATTTACAGAAGGGCTGATCAATCTATGAAAGATTTTGAATCAACCTTAAGGGAGGGAGCTGTGTATTGCGATTTTGGTTCAACCCTTGAGCTCCGAATACGCGATCAATTCATAATGGGCGTAAACGAAAAGTCTATTCAACAGGACTTGTTAAAACTCTTCTCGAGTAACGACTCTAAGGCTGACGATGTGATTCGACATGCGGAGGTTGCGTTCAATTCGATGAAAGACGCCGAAAAGATGTACACCAAAACTAAGGATCAGAACGATACAAGCTATCAAAACGAAGTCTTCCTAGTTTCAAGTAAGAATGAGAGACAGAAAACCATGATTACCCTAGATTCAGAGAAGGAATGCCTGCGCTGTGGAAGGTTAAAACATAAATATCAAGGAGATTGCCCTGCAAAAGATAAAGAGTGTCTCGCGTGTGGGGGTCATGGGCACTTTGCAAGGGCTTGTTTGAAATCAGGAAAAGCGACGCTAAAGAAGAAATCCAAAATAAACGCTTTCTCAGATAGTAATAATCCAAATAGTTTCTCAAAGTATTCTGAGTCTTTTAAACATCCCAATAAAATTAACCATATAAAACCCCACAGTAATGATTTCGTAGCCGACGTAAACATTAATGGACGGAAAATAACAATGAGTATGGATACGGGTGCACAGGTATCATGCATAGGCGAGGAAACTTGGAAACAAATAGGGTGCCCGGAATTAGCTCAAACCTCAAATCTGAAAGCCTACACCTTCCAAACAATTGAAACATTGGGTTCAACAAAGGTCAACGTAGAGTTTGGTGGAAAATCACATTACCTTGATGTGATTGTCACAAAAATCAATGACATTCCCATTTTTGGCAGGAACTGGATGTGCATTTTTGATATTACACTCTCACTTCCACGGGTGAACACCTTGAATGCGGACAGTGACATACTCAAAGAATACATCGATGTGTTTACACCAAACACACGAGGAATCAAAAACCACGTGGCAACAATTATCCTCAAGAATGATGCCAAACCAGTCGTTCATAAACCCAGACCGATTCCATTCACATTAAAACCGCTTGTTGAGAACGAATTAACAAGGCTAGTGGAAGAGGGTGTCCTGGAGAGAGTAGATCCTACGACCGAGGAAATCCCATGGGCGTGTCCGATTGTATGCGTGAAAAAACACGATGGCGGCATCAGAATATGTGGTGACTTTCGTGGTACAATAAATCAATACATTGATCCACCACCCTTCCCGCTGCCATCTATAGATGAAATATTAAATACGATCAGAGGTGGTAATAGATTTACAGTGCTAGATCTCAAAGATGCATACCTGCAACTGGCTGTAGATGAAAAGTCAAAAAAATTATTAGTGATCAACACGCCGTGTGGATTCTTTCACTACAAGCGCCTACCGTTTGGAGTCTCCTCATCCCCAGCAATATTCCAAGCTACAATGGCAAAGATTCTAAGCGGGATACCTAATGTCGCCTTTTACTTAGACGATATAATTGTCACAGGCCGTGATGATAAGCTGCATGAAGACAATCTAAGAGAAGTTCTTAACAGACTTAGACAGTGTAACGTGACATCAAGGAAGGACAAGTGCCAGTTTTTTATGGAAGAAGTGGAATACTTAGGACATCGTATCAGTAAAAATGGAATTCGCCCTTTAACCGACAAAATAGACTCGTTAAAACAACTACCACCGCCTAGTAACAAAACTGAGTTAAAATCATTCCTAGGAGCAATCTCATTTTACTCTCGCTACATTCCACGATTACATGAGCTATGCAGACCCCTCTATGACTTAACATTAAAAAACGCAAACTGGATCTGGAATGAATCGCATGGAAGAGTATATGAAGATATCAAAAGTCGACTGTCCTCTAATTGCTTGTTGGTGCATTTCGACGAATCACGGGATATTCATATTTATACCGATGCATCAAATAAGGGAGTCGGTGCCGTTCTAATGCAACCGGGCGCCGATAATCGAGATTACCCCGTGGTATGTGCTTCCAGAACCCTAAACTCAAGCGAAAGAAATTACTCTGTTACGGAAAAGGAGGCTCTATCAATAATATTTGCCATTAAGAAGTTTAATCAATATTTGTACGGTCGAAGTTTTAAAATTTTCTCTGACCACAAACCACTGGAGAGACTTCTAAGTCATAGAAATGGGCTGTCAACAGCAGCCTCAGGACGAATAGCTCGATGGTGGCATTTAATAAGCTGTTATGACTACTCTATCCATTATAAGAAAGCTGAGGAAAACAAATTTGCAGACACGTTGTCAAGATTGCCAATCGAAGAGTCAACGGAAAACGATCTTGATGATCTCGCTACTTTGATCAATTTGGTCACACAGTCGTTTAATCTAATTAAAAAGATGTTGCGAATCGCCACGACTAACGATGCCCTTCTGGGTAAAGTTATCAAATATCTTAACATGGGTTGGCCAGATCGGAAAGAGATCGATAAGTCCCTACACCCTTACTATGACAAACGTTTTAACATTTCTTACGATGATGGAATCCTAGTATGGAACGATCGAATCATTATACCACCGGCACTCAGACAAGAGTTAAATGACTACTTGCACACGGGGCATCCGGGAATAGAAGCGATGAAAGCGTTAGCGAGGGAAACGATATGGTGGCCCAGAATGGGTGAAGATATCGAACTACATGTCAAAAGCTGTGAAAGTTGTCAAAGAAATGGTCCAAATATTGCTGAGACTCCGATCACACCCAGTTTCTTACCTTACAAGCCATGGGATCGCTTGCACCTCGATTTTGCAGAGTCACCGGATCGAGACATGTGGTTGTTAATTTGTGACGCGTTTACCAAATGGGTTGAAGTGTTTCCGATGGGAAAAGCAACATCTACAAATGTCATAATACGCTTAGAAGAGTGTCTTTCAAGGTTTGGCATTCCTAGAGTTGTGGTGACAGACAACGGTCCACAATTCACGTCTCATGAATTTACTTGCTTCTGTAAAGATCAAGGCATCAAACATGTCCTCACAACTCCGTACCACTCACGTTCTAACGGCATGGCTGAGAGGTCTATTCGATCTATTAAAGAGAAATACAGTAAAATTACCGGCGCGGACAAAGGCAAGAGGTTATACACTGCACTATTCTAGTACATAAATACAATCCATAAGTCAACAGGAAAATCGCCAGCAGAATTGATGTTTGGTCATAAACTGCGAATGCCGATTGAAAGTTTGAAACCCAGTGTTGAAAATAAGCTTCATGATTCGGCTTTTGACCAAAAGCGTTTCCACGACAAAGGATGCAACTTTCGCCAATTTAAACCAGATGATGATGTTATGGTCAAGAATGAGCATTCTCCTGGCTTTAGGCCGGGTTCGATACTTAGAAAAACATCAGAACTTACATATGAAGTTCGTAGCCAAGACAGGGTTTTGAGGAAGCACGCAGATCAGCTTAAAGCAAAAATGACAAATGCCAAAGAACATGGAGACCTGATAATACAAGACCAAATAGACCTCGAAAAAGGGCCTCAATCAGAGACTCTGGACACTGATGCGGTTATCATAGATGAACCAGAAACTTCTGTCGAGTACAGGGAGAAAATGGATAGTCCACATCTCAGGAGGTCGACTAGAGCAACAAAGGTACCCTCGAGACAATATGATGAAATCACCAAGGCACAAGGGATCGACGTTATAAAAGGTGGGGAGGCAATGTAGCATGCGTTATCTATAAACATGCGCTAGATTAGACAGAGATTAGAACCCAGTACTCTTATACTGTTGTTACTTACAATAGCCGATTCATGTTCATTGTCATGTAATTTATATCACTGGGATGTCTTCCTTTCTTCACTCAACCATGGGTCTATCACAGAGCTACCAAACCTGGCGTCGATGAAAAGAGTCTAGGGGGTACCTCAGTCTAGCTTAAAATTCCGTTGTGATTCATATCATAAAAATGGTTGAAAACTTCTGGTCTTGAGGCCCCATCACTATGTAGACAAGTCATTAAGTTTTCAATAAGTTAATCAGTATGTTGTGATGACATATGGTGGTTAGATAAACATTCATAATTTCTAGAGTTTACAAACCAATCTACTGCTCTATATTCTCACAGCAGCAAGCTTACAATGATTTCCATTTTTTAAATGGAAAAACGTCATCGATTCGAGAATGTATATGTGATGCTAAATTCATGTAATTATCAATCGATAATTGGTCATTGTAAATTCATCAAGAAAATTTGTTAAGTGTACTAGCGAGTAACGAATTTTTAAGAAAGGCCCACGAAAGATAAATGTACTAAAATTCAATTAAGTTCAAAAAATATTTGTGATAGACCTTCCCAAAGTGAATATTTAGGAGTCCATATCGAAAATAACTCGTATTATCATTTCCATTAATAATCCATTAATAATTGAACAAAAGTAAATGCAAATTATATAAATTATTTGAAGCCGTGGTTTTCAACTTTTATATAAAGTGATTAAAACGAGTATATTATCGATATATTAGGTCAACCGAGGATTTTCAATGACTATCTAACATTATTAATATTTTTAATAATTATTATAATGAAATTTCTGTAATTTGTATCAATAATTGATTAATTTTAGAATAACCTTATATGGTGGTTAACATGAATTTGAATTTCATTTTATTGTGTCTGTCATTGTGTTTTATAGAAATTGGCGCCTTTCCAAATTCACTCAATATGTCAAACGCTTGTTACAAAGTAGAGTTCGATTATGATTCAAGGAGTTTACAGGAAAGTTTTATCTAGCATTGCGATACCTAGATAATGACTTCAGTCCCTCATATTATTTTAAAATGGAAATCTCGATTAATTATCTCCACCAAGATGATAAAAGAAAAGGTTGGTCTGAGGTTCAGACCTATCACCTATTGTATGTTTCGTCAACCTGCAAAGAAACATTTCAGATATCTCAACAAAATATATCCTATCTTGATCATGTAACTACATCCATGATAAAGTCTGTCATGATATCGCTGGGAATGGGAAGAGACAATCTATATTTCTGGGTTTATAGATTCAATTTCGTCAATCTTTCTGAACAAATCACACATGAAATCTCTTCTGTTTATGGCAGACATAATATATTCGTTGAGTTTGTCCCATTTAAATACGAGGTGACCATGATATTTATCAAGGTAATTCCGAAATCTGATATATCCCAACGGTTGAATTTCCAGACACGACCCATCAAAAACAGAACCGTATATTGTATATACGGGAAAGTAAGCGAAAATATAGACTAGGACCATCAAAGATCATTCGTTTTGAAATTTTCAAAATTCAGCAATTCGTTTCAAAGCACTTCTACAGCAGTGTCAATCACTTACAAACTATTGGGATATCGACGTTTTATTGGGACGAATTATTCATTTCTTCAAACTACTTGGGCGGGATGGATTTATGAGTGCCGAAATGAAACAAATGACTTAAAAGAATGGCTATTAACTTTGATCTATGATCAAAAAATGAACGTATGACGTATAGAAAAATAGTTCTTTCACGCTAAGTTCACGATTGAAGATGCACTGACCGGTGACACCTTAGTTGCCACTTATTATGTAGAAAACGACATGATGCGTTTAGACACGAAATACAGCAATATGGAATTTATTAACGTTAGAATGAATGCCTTTCGCAATCAAAGTATCATTATTTTTATTAGGCTTCATGCAGGACCAGCTATTAGTCCCAATTTTCAGATTTAAAGTTTTCGAAATAACATGCAAACTTTTTGACAAGGTATTGCATATTAATAATGAGATAAATGTCGTCACAGTTTTCGAATATCTTGGATTCGTTATAAATCAATTTTTTGAGATATATGAACATTACAATTCGGCGGTAAAAATGATTGTGGTGGAACAAATGGAGAAAAGATATATAAATGAGTGCCTTCTAAAAAACCTTTCTGTTGAAGATATTTCAAGATATTTTGAAGATTAAAACAGGTGATTCATACATATAATGCCTATCTTCATATACGTAAAATATTAATTCTATTAACTTTTATCATTAACAAAAAATAGATTCAAACTGTGAAATAAAAAAACATATCCGTTTGGTATTCATAATGGCGGCATCATAAAATATCAATTCCATTTAATGAATATGGCACTTTGGTGTAATATACAGCGTTGATCAGTCAATTTACACAACTCTGCAATCAATTTTCACATCTGACGCTTCGACCTAAATTTTACAATGATTTCTAAGATTTTATAAAGCGTTCTAAAAACGTAAAATAAAATTTAGACAATCAAGTTTCAGTAGGTACTCATTGGATGCATTCTTGTAAATATGACTCCATCTGTCTGCAAAAGGCCATACAACCATGAAGTAATAAATATTTATCTACTTGAAATAGATTCAAAAATTTCTTCCCCATTCCTTGAATTCCTCTTCCATACAACAAAGTTCCACTACTAAAATAACGTTTCAATGGGGTTTTGAAATGGGCTTAAAGGTGGCTTAAATACAGGGGAATGACGGAAGGCTGTGGTGGTATTGCGAGCTGTCTCGGTTTTGTGGAAAGGTACGCTATTCATCACCATAGTAATCTACCAGAATGCACCAAAAGAATACCTAATGAACCTTAGTTATTTAGTTATTATTTAAAATTTTTAGAGCCCTTTAAAAAATCCTATAAATTTCTGTAAAATTTCAGCTTCTGTTTCAAAGGAAATAATTGATTGATCGACATGGAATATCGCACAAACACGAAAGAATATTGTCTATATTTTTAATCTCTACCATCAATTAATAAATGGAATGAATGAGTAAATAAACAGTGATTCATTAATCACAATCTATTTGTTGGATATATGTAAAATATCCAGCTAGTTGTAATAAATCCGAGATGTCTATCGATGGATCTATGCGTGATCCACGATGTGTTGGCAATGAGTCCGACTGCAGCTGGTCTTACTTATTACTCGCGCGTATCAATGTATAAATCTGAACTTGTCATGGAAATAAATCGAAAGACAACAAGCAATTTTTGTTACATTTTACCATAATTTGTGTAAACCAGTATGCGTGTGGCAAGTTTTGTATATTTTATTCCCATTCACAGGTTTACCATTTGTGGTCCAAAACGTACAATTTGAATCATAACCAATCGATATTTGAACATGAACTTATTCTTGATAAAAGTTAGTATGAGATTTACAACTGGTTGGATGTTTGGTTTGGAGTATAAGTGTTTTTACTCACCCAAAATGTTTTTGATATGTTTTTGACCAGGATATTTACGTTTGTTAGAAATACTACATCTTTCAATGTCCTTTACGATTTGATGAGACAATAAAGGGTTTAAATATTTATATTGAATAAAATATTTGTTAAACTATCTTCTTTTTCCACAAATAACACGTAAAATATTCTATCAAAATACTAGGTGGCTCTGAAAGTAATTTCATTTTTTCCTAAATATGAACATCATTGTATTTGTTCACATTAAACTTCATAATGAAAACATGAGTGAACTTTAACAACCGCTTCATGATTTGCAGACATTTGAAGGTTTAATTATCTGAAATTGATGAATATTATCGATTTTAACATAGAAATGTCTACTTTAAAATTTAATTTTGTCATGATAAAAATTATTTGATAAATCAATTCAAACATCATTGAAATTATATTAATCAAAACCAAAGCATAAACAGTGTATTCTTTTTAAAAGATTTCGAGAATAGCAAGAATCCGGATTATCCCAAATATACTTCAAATCTATTATTAAAATACACCATTTCCAGTTCAAGATGTCCAATGTTCTGATAATGACATTCAAATGCTCAGATTATGCTTTTAGTATACAACTCAAACGATAAACTTTAGAATCTTGACGTATGACAAGAAATGTCACTACACGACTACTCATATTCGACTCATAAATCTAACATCAAATTTTCAAGATCCTACAAGATAGAATCTATATATCTTTTTGTTGACTTTTTGAAATAAAAGCAAACTCGGAACATTAGAATGTCATCATCGGAAATTAGGACATCTGCTTGGGGGATTGATGTAAAATAGACACTACATTTTAGCATACGATGGAGATTCAGACCTAATTATTTATGGTCTTATTTTTGTATCATTTATGATTTTAAGATGTGCAAAACATGAACGAATCCATTATTTAATGCACACTATACAAAATATTTCATTAATTTTTACGATATTTTCCAAACATATTTTCCAAAATAGGGAAAGGGGCACCCATAAATTCCGAAATACTTCTTTGACAAATTTTCATGGAGAAAAACTATGATGAACACCATTATTCTTTTGAGCAATTTATTACAAACATCCATAAATGTACCATTTCCTTTAATCCATCATCTGTTTATTTGAATTTATAAAATTTCATTTGTGTGCGATTACATATTGGAACCCCATTTCAATATACTCAACATATTTGAGTTGAATGTGATGGATCATTAAGTCAAAATTGACCATTTTTCATTTGTGTTTGTATAAATACACTCAGAAATGTTTTTATTTAAACGGACTGCAACGACTGTAACCGAAAACTGGTATTTATTTAAGCAGATTTTATCACCCTTTATTACATTTTATCATGTGCGATTTTCATTTCTTTATTTAACATTTATAATGACGAGTTTAGCCCTTTGACGAAGACAAGAAATGAATATGAATAAATGACATTAAATATCATGCACCATGTTGAAAAATATTTCTGCGTCATTTTTCATTTTATAACAGTGAAAAACTTTTGAAATTCCATTATACCTATTAGGCACACATAATAGAACTGTTGAAGTTATGAAACATATCATGGTTTGAAAGCTTATTTTCTTAAATTTCAAAACTTTATCTTGAATTCATTAATTTTATCGGGATGCTTAACGAATGAAGACGAGTGTGAGGATAACCCACTTCCTTATAAATTAGAGAATGTTATGGAAGGCTATTTAACAAACACTTCCGCATGGTAATTGAACAGTTTTTTAACTATTAAGCCCTCAGGTATAAATATAGTTGGCATAAAATCGTGGGAGTGTGGGTGAAATAAAGATCAGTTTTAACTTGTGACAATGGAATGAATAAATTCTTAGATCCGTTTTATTAATAAACACTTGCGAAAATTTTTTTCAGTCTAATATCATACAATATTGACCAATAATGAGAGGTTGGATAGTATATCAAATTCAGCTAATTCGCATGTCAATGCAATACGACCTGTCTGAAACTCTGGATCTATGTAGCATAAAATTAAAATCCCTTAAAGGAAGGTGCTCCTAACCCCATTCTCAAGAACCATATTTTTATTCTGAAACTTGTATCTTTTTGAAAAATCAAATCTATCTTTTCCAACAGGATCTTGAACACCACGTCTCAGTAACTTTATTGACTCATCATGTGTTTTAGAGGATTGATTATCATATAGTATAATTGATTTTTCTAGGAAAAGTTAATAAATTTCCTTTGATATGTTAGTCATACTAAATAAAGCGCTCAAGACTCAGATTTGTGGTAAAGATAAACTGAGTTGCCGTCAAAACTATCGGTAGTATCTTAAATAATATTATTTGTATTTTTGAATCTAGTATTAAGACAATAAACACGAGTAATAATCCAAAATTATAAAAAAGTGAACAAGGGAATATGTCATTTTCCTTAGATCCAATTCATGTTGGGCGAATAAATTCATTTTGGCACCTTAACTTAATGAAAACAAGTTTGCTCTATATATAGATACAGTTTATCATTTTCAAACGATTAATCTCTGTGGTTATTCAAGATTGAACATTCAGAGATAAATTGTAAATACCCAATAGATTCTGAATAAACGAGTTCCAAAGTTAAAAAATGTTCTCTGACAATTCACAAGTCATTTTTTCATTTGACAAGGCCACAGTGGATATATGCTGTCTTTTCGCCATCCTAATTGAACTTTCTCGTGACTAGCAAAAAGACGCAGCTCCCCGATGTATATGAAACACTAAAACTTGAGATTAACATCATCGCTAGAATACTTGTTGATAAAGACTGCGAAAAATATATGATCAGATTCACTTGCCCAATAGTAGAATCACCACTCTGGCTGACGAGTTGTCTGGCAATGTTAATCATCAATAAGAACATCATTTAAGTGTACCTATTTTCACTGGAAGTTGATTAATCCACCGATATTCCTAACTCAGTTCTATTCGCACGTGTATTTAAACAAAAGATGATAACTTTGATGTAATTGAATAGCCCTTTAAACTTAAAACAATATACTTAATAACCAAGAGTCGTAATCATTTTGAAACTCTTACCTCATGGGATACAAAAACGATAAATAAATTTGTTTAAATTGATTGCGTATGTATACATGGCGCTTTATCTTTGACTAGTTATAAATCAAGATATTTGATAATTTAAGAACCGTTTGTTTGTAGCATAATACTGTAATATCAGTATATCGATCACTTAGAATCTCTTCATGGGAACATATTTTGATTTGAAAAATGCCGTGAATGTTGTTTATGATTTGTTAACAAAATTCGACGTTAGGCTTGAAATATACGCGAGTCAAGGCAGTTTCTTACCTTCATGAACGAGGAACACGGTGAATTAACGCTAAGCTATGATATCAGATGGTAATATAAAGGAAAGATGAGGTCTCATTTTTTGACACTGAAAAATAGTATATATTATTGGGAAAGGAATGAATTTCTAACAGAAATGGATAGATATTCAATTATGTCTGGCTCAATGAAAGGGAATTTATGGTGTTCATACAGTTTAATGTAAAAGTTTGATACACGAGGCTTAATTTAATATCTGAAATCTTTACAAATTTGTGTGATAGGGATAATGCATTCAAAATGAAGCGAGATTTGTTTATCGGACAGGTGACAGAAGCGCGCTTATACGCATTTTCAACTCTGGAGGCACATGTACTCAGGATTAAGTTTGATGTGTTACAATCAAAATGCAAATTAAAAGTCTTTTTAAGTGTTTCCTAGTCTATATTTTAAATGTAGAAAAAGAAGGGTTATGTTTTTTCTTGAAATAATCCTTTCCTATTTTCCGAAGTAGGGTTTTGCAAACAATTTCAAAGCCTTCTACTCGAGTTTGTTGATTGGAAATGTAAGGCTGCGCCCCAATATATAGATTCTTAGAACAGCCTGTTTACCTTCAATTGCCCATGTGATTCGAGTATGCAGCCTAATGCATGTTGAAGATTTTAAACACTCATTTTTATTCACATAGTAATACATTTATCGCGTTGATAAGACTGGAGATGTTCGCAAACGTCTGAAGACCTAACAGTTATATAATGCAAAGTAACGTTACTAGCCAGACATTAACATCGATGCACTAATGAAATTAGAATCTAAATCTTAGCTCTCAGAGATCGAAAAACGCGCATCGGAGCTAAATAGACTAGTTATGAAGAGGTGATTCAATCATAAATTTACACCTATTTCCAAATTTATTTCTCATTTAATATTCTTTTTATTTTATGAAATGAATGTGGTTAATAATGAGTTTTTTTAAAGTTTAATCTCCTCTAATAAAAATCAAGAGTGAGATTAACCAGATTTTAAATTTCATCTGGCTGTTGCTCGAATAATATTTCAACACAGTATACATTTCTGGAGGTTAGTGAAGTGTAGGAACCAAGGCGTGGATATTTTTGGATTTATTACTTGATTTCTACGATCTATACCAATCCAAAATGATAACAGGTTTAGAGCGAGCCTTCATGAAAAAATATACTCTAAGTCCATACTCCAGTTTCCTATCAGTTTGACGAGATTAAACGAATATCCTTTGGATGATAAAGCCGTTGAACCTCAAATATCATGATTTATCTCTGAACTATCGTTAAATATTTTTTTGAAATAGGTTCATACTGTTTCAAATTAGAGGATTTCAGTTTGAGAAGTGTGTTTGAGAATTTGAAAAGCTTGAATCAGCCAAAACAATCTTAAACCCAAATCAATTTAATCCGTGTTTGATTATTAAGCAAGTCATTCTTATCCATAAGCATCTTGGGGTATTTGATAAAATAGAACAGATTTTGTTGAAAAAGCCTTTGAAGTGTCCCACCTTCATATATGAACACAGTAAAATTGTTCAAGTTTATTAATATTGTATGTTCCTTGTGAATCAGAATCGAATTTTTCATTCTCAAATACACTGAAATACAAAACTATTAGAAAACGACAACCGAACTAGCCAACCAATTCTGGCTAAACTAGCTCATTTATAATGTGGGATAGTTTACCAAATGAATGTATTTTTGTTAAATCTATCAAAACGTCGACGAGTTGACGTGTCTCGATACAAAGTTGTTGAAAAAATGAGTGTTAGAAGATTTCAGGATAACCACGTATTCGTTTTTTTGAAAAGTTGAATTGCTTTTAAAAGATTTAATTATCTAAATTTAAATCTTAAGCTTTTTGTAACTAAAAGGATTATTTTCAACGCGATGAATCCTGAAAATCATCCGATCAGAAATAATGATATCATTCAAAAATCCTAACATTACATTGATAAATGTATCATTTTGTTGATAAAACTATATATCGTTCATATTTTTCTTGTTTATTCGTAAATAATATTAATTTAACTCAAAGGATGCTTAAGTACTTTGTTTTTGACCCATGGATGAAAATCGATCATAGAATATTCTGCATGCAACCATGGATGATAATAAATCCACGACCTCCACATTTAAACCGAATAACAACAGTCATATTGAATGAGGTAGGTAAATGTAATAAAACCTTAAGTTGTGCGCAGTAATTTTATACTATGGATGTATCTCAAATACAGAATCGTATTAAACATTATGAAAGCGATAATATATATTAATTTTCAAGATATTAAACAATGTTGTTGATAATAAAAGTTTGCAGGAGAACGTTAATTGATTTTGAATATGAGATCTCAATAAAACATTCGAAAAGACTATGAAAAAATTATGTTTACTCTTGAATTTCGATTGATTCCTTATATATGATCTCGAGAAATGTACAATAATTCAGCTAAAAAGTTGATGAATATTTTTTAATTATATAAATAAAAGATTTTAATTGATAAAATTAACAAGAAATATTCCGATTCTGCGTTTTGAAGACTTCATTTTTTGAATCTTAAGAAAAACAGTCAAAGATTTAGCCAATTGATGTTCTCAGAAACATTCTTCTGGGTTACTTAAATCAAATATTCTAGTTGAATGATTTAGTTCACAGAATAGAGCGAACAATTATCTTGTTAACTAAGGCAAAATTGGTCAAAGATTTATCCAATAATGAATTAGATTTTAAGGGAGTAAATTTATGAGAAATACCTTGACAGATAATAGAACCGTCACCCAAAGGTGTTGAAAATACTGTTTTAACAATATTTATATCTTAAGATTCAATAAAAATAATGCTTTAAAATATGAGGCAAAAAGAATCAAATTATAAATTTCAAACCAGGAATGACGACCTGATCCAAAAGAATATAAAGTTACTAATTATGGCATTTAATTTCAACTCGAAGACGTTTGTGAAAAAACTAGACAGAGGATCATCATCTTTTCTACCGATACGGCATAATCGCTGGTTTATTGAAGGTTGGGTATATTTTATGATGTAACATTTGAGGTTGTACCAAGAATATTTTACCAGATACTTGTAATTTTCGCTTATAACCTAGACTCTATTTTACCTGTCGTATATTTTAATGAGTAGAAAAAATCGAGAAATATTCTGATTTGAGAGGAACCAAGTCTGTAAAAATCAGTTAAAATCTGAAATGCCATGTGCTATTTTGAATGCGTTGTACTGAGTGCCTTTTCTGGGATTCATCCCAATATCAAGTTATAAGGCTGTAATTAATCTGTATGAATGTATATAGACAAAGATCCAAATACATGGAAATGTTTGACAAGATACGACGATTCAAAATGTTCTAAACAATCTGAATACGTTGGTTGCTCTCACACACTGTGACGTTTTGCGAATCGTGGAATATTATGAATTTCTCGGAGATGAAATAATCAGAAATATAAGACAGATTAGCTATGTTCAAGAGCTCGGAGTCTAATTCAAAGAGAATTTTATTGGCTGGTTTAGGCAGAACGGAGGAGAATTGGCTCTTTTAGAAAGAAATTTTGCATGAAAGTAAAAAGGGTGATTCAAGAACTGCCTCGAAGCAATAATAGCATGGATGAATGGCATCGTGGATTCTGATTTATGGTTATTGTATCCCATCAAAATATTTTCGTTTTTCTAATGATTAGGAACTTTTGAAATAGTAAAAATTTACAATAAATTTCAAAAAATTCATATTTACCAAAGAGAGACCCATAGTAAAAAATAATTATCTATAATCATAACTAGATTGTACGAGCCTCCCCATAGTTTTGACCTTAACCAAATCGCTAACATTTGCAATTTTTAAAGTAATTTCTAATTTTACATGCATCTTGAAACAAATTTAATGAATAGGTGCGTTAATTAGGCGTCATGTGCCTCTTATTGTATCCCATCAAAATATTTTCGTTTTTCTAATGATTAGGAACTTTTGAAATAGTAAAAATTTACAATAAATTTCAAAAAATTCATATTTACCAAAGAGAGACCCATAGTAAAAAATAATTATCTATAATCATAACTAGATTGTACGAGCCTCCCCATAGTTTTGACCTTAACCAAATCGCTAACATTTGCAATTTTTAAAGTAATTTCTAATTTTACATGCATCTTGAAACAAATTTAATGAATAGGTGCGTTAATTAGGCGTCATGTGCCTCAGATGTTATCCAGCAGTTCAAAAATTATCATTCCAATCAAAAAGGACCCTAACTATAGGGTGGCTATATTGAGGAATGCATAGTTACTCGTCCTTAAAGTGTGAAATTCGGAGAGAAATGATTAAATGAAAATATACTAGAGGCAGCAATCAACTTTGACCAATTTTCCAGTTTTAAATTTTGTAACTTTTTCCATCCAAAAAATAAAATAACGTCAAAATTAACTTAGCGTGTTGTAGATTAGCTAAAATATAAAGTAAACTTTCAAAGTTCTTATGAATAAAATATACGAGGGTTCACGATTGGTACATTTCGAGTGGATGACATCACACGAAACCTTCACTACTCAGATAAAGAATGTAAACAATATTAATCTAGGCAAGGTAAAAACCTTATATATAATTAATTTTAATCATCTTGGCCATAACGCATGCGTAGAAACCGTAATTACACGCTGAAAACAAACTGATCAATAAGTTATAAAATCATCGTCAACAATCAAACAGAAGGTTCATCAAAAATCTAGTATAGTTATCCACGATATAGAAATATTATGGAAATTCTAAAGGGATGATAAACAGGGATTTCATTACAAATCGCGCATATCTCATCATAAATCTAGCACAAAACACAATTCTTTGATCTATACCTTACATAAGAAACCATCTGTCATTAAATAATTTGTACTTTTGATTCATTCCCATACGGTTTGGATCATTTTAGATTTTTCTTTGAATAAAAGGGAATGCGCGACAGCAAATGAGATGTGCGAGATTTATGATGAAAACCAATTAATGTTGCAACGTTTCTAATTAAAATATTAAAGTATTAAATTATCCTAAACCATATGAACAACGTAACATTAGAAAATAATCAGATTTTTTTTATCCCTAATGACATTCTACGTCGTGTTGATGCTTTTTTATTAGGTATTAATGTTTCGGATTATATAGAAATATGTGACTCACAAGCTATTCGAGAACACTCAAAACATATTTTACTGCTTTTAGTATATTAAATGGGAGATTTTCATGCGGTGCGCCGGCACACAACTCAGATATTGATTATACATGATTACCAACTGGAATATAGTTAAGCTATTGGTAAATTTGACTGTAGATGGTAAGGAAAGATACAGAAATCCGATATCTAATCAACTTTTTTGTTGCGAGTGAGTGATTACATCCTTATATACGTACGAAATCTCCTTATGACGCTTCAGATCTACTATAATAAGTTTTTATGCATCACAAAGATCTATGTATATGAAGTCCGAAGGTGAAATTTCTGTTTAGATAAATTGGATTGATTTATTGATAATCTAAGCTGTCTATGTGAACACTTCATAAATCTTAGTATTTAGTTAATGTGCCTGGAAAGCTTTACGTGTTTAATACGCGTTCCACAAAATTCGTTTCCTCATCGCGCAATCTCAAGTAGTTTTCAACAACACACCTACATGTTTAACGCAGGAGCAACCCTACTGTGCCTTTTCCTCACAAAGGTATGTTTGCTGAAATTTTCATTAACAGAATTTTTCTTTCATCGGCTAAATTATTTTAGAATTTTATCGACAATTAAAAATATTTTAATAATTTAGGATTCATTCAATTAATTTTCTCTAAAAGGATGTTAGCTGCTGTAAAATGTGTTACTATCGAACAGACGTCATAGGCTATGCAATGAGGAGTACTATAGCCGTTTTTCACTTCTTTTTAAGCGGTAGACGTCTGAGGAAAGTTCCATGCTTTTATTTTTCCCCACACCAACAAGGTCTCTTTTCAAATATGTGAAAGAGTTGAGACCATCACAGATACTCATAAAAGTTAATTTTCTTTTTCTCAAACAATTTTGACAGCCACATTTAAATTACTAGCTCGTTTCATCTTTTATGGAACATCAAAAAATTGTTGGCGCATGTCACAAATAATTAATTGAAATATGATATGGTCGTTCTAAAGCATGCAACAAATTGAGAGTTCGAATATTCATGGTTCTATACAAGCCATCATAGGAATGATTGCATGTTTATAGTTAAAATTTCCATATAAAATTGTTCAATTTTTTGTTCAAAATCAATTTTAATTAAGTAATATCGTGGTTCATGATAGGTGAAAGCCTATACCCTTGATTTGTAAATTTTATTCATTTGTTTAGACGCTTGAAAACTTGTTACGCTCTCAGTGAAATAATCCCAATATAGTCATTCTGTTTACGTTGGCTCATCTTTTTGTGATTTAGATGTAATTTTGGTTAAAACCTAAAATTTGGTTCATTAAACATGGGATTTCGGTCATGGTTGATTGTGTGATATTCGAATTGCAAATATCGCCCAATAAATTATTATTGAGTATATACAGGTATGTCTTATGCTACGATTCGAGTGCCCGAATTTACAGAAGTGGTCGCCTGCGTATTTGATGATTTCTGATTTGTATCGGAGAATTCATTCATTATTTACACGCCTATGCTTGATGATTTCTCAAGTTTTATTGGATCATTCTCACTGAATCTTGTACTTTAAGGTGTACCAGCTACGGCCTATTCCTCAAGATTTGAACTTCGCGGCTTATACAATGATGCTTCTAGTATATGAATATTTACCTTTTACAGTAATTTCATGACTACAAGGCAGGGATTTTTCCAAAGAGTTGAACGCTGCGGCATATACAGAGTGCCCTCTATACACCGGTAAATATGATATTTTTATCAAATTAAATGACACGATTTTGTAATAAGGTATGCTGTATTTAAGGATATATTCGTTATATTTGAAGCTGTAATTGATTGTTTTTTGCGGAGATACGACGCATGTTACTACTTATCGTACTTTTTCGATTTAATAATATGTGTATGTCTTAATTTCTACTATGATAGAAGGAATTAATAGATATGACATTCAAAATTCAAACTCGTAATAACGGAGCCAGCTTTCATCGTTTTGTCTTCTAAAATTGACCGAAATCGGCCGGCGAATGCGATCATAAACATAACATAACTTTGTTGAAGGATGATACATTACTTGGATGTTCGATATGTACCTTGAGATGTCGTTCTTTCATTTTTAGAATAATTCAATAGTTATTCATCAATTCTTATCCTTTGACAGAGAACCACGTGCGCAAATAAGCCAAAGTAAAAATCTCACAATATTGACCTGAATACACTTCATTTCCCTTTTATAATTTTGAGTTATTTAATCTTTGCCTGATAATTGTCAAGTTTTAATTTATGCTTGATACATTTCTCGAATTTCCGCCTTAGAATTACAAAAATTAAATCATTCTGACCATTATTAGTACAGATGGGTGATAATTTCTATTTTTGAAAATTGAGTCTTATTTTCGGATGAACCAAAGAAAACTTGTGTTATGTTTTTTTTCAGAAATTTGATAAAATCATAAATTAAGTGTTGCCTTTAATTAAGTTACGATCAGAAAAACAAGGCCTTGGCTATTTTAATTAAACCTATCTCTTTAAATGAGTTGGAACTGGGCAAATACACTTGACTATATTATTTGTATTGTAGTGGAAGACAAATTAGTTGAGGGCATATCTAATTTCCCATGTTAGCGACAATTGCATCAGACTTGCTCATACACTTACTATTCAACTAAAATACCCTCGTTCACCCGTAAGTATATACGATTACAGAAATTCGATTTTTCCATTCCATCAAATAAAATATTATGACGTTGGCTCTGAGAATCATTTTTAGTTTTTTAACAAAATCCTCACATTGTGGGGTCCTTCATATGGTGCTTTATAAATAAAGTGTATGACTTCATTAATCATGAACCCGTAATTCAATGTTTTGATATTTTGGCTCAAAGTCTATTTGGGTTAAATTTGTTGAGTTTTGTTTGTTAAGTCAGGTCTTGGGACTTCTCATTTTGTCTTAATATGGCCCAGAAATATTTTGGTTTATCTTCTCAATATATTGCCATGACAACGTATTAAACGACAGATACACAATTACAATGAGCCAAATATTTTGATCACCCTTAACCGATGATCGTATACAAATTTTAACCCAGAGACGAATACCTCTGAATCTTGCTTCTTGAAACAAGCAATTTTAGAGTTTTTTTATTGACGTGCATGGAAACATTTCACACGCTATCTAACCAAGGAGGGATATATGATGCATGATACATTTCTATTCCGAACGTTAGCCATATTATCCAGCATATCTAAACATGATGTTTTCTGAAATGTCTTAAGATGAGACCAAATTTACCACAAGAACGTCTAATCAAAGATATGTTATAGACTAGTAGAGGGTCATGTCAGTGATTATAACTGTGTAGAATTTTGTGAAATTTATAATTATTTTCGATATCAATAGGGCCTATTGTTTTAAAAATCTACATAATGGATGGCTAAATTTGTAACTTCAATCTAATACTTGAGATGATAACGGTTGGACGAATTACTATTTCGGACTTGCCAATCACATTTTTTTGATTGTATTTCGTTTATAGGCAAATATTTATATCTGAATATACTTGAAATAAAATCGTAAATACTTGAGTCGACGGACATGATATTTAATAGAATTTTCTCAGATTCTTCCGATGACTTGATGTGGTAAAATTGGGACCTATTTTACCCAGATTCAATTTATCAATGGACCCTATCCTTAAAGATCTTGGTTTTCTATCTTTTATAGTAATGTAGACAGAACTTCATCTATCTTCTGATACTCAGGCATTTTGGTTTGTCCGTTTCCTGCTATATCTCAATGATCTTTATCTCGAGCAGAATTAATGTGAGCGCAAGTAAATTACGTTTTCTGAAGAGATTTTGAATTTTCGTCATAGTCTCAGAAATATTAGACATTATTTTACTTCCTATTAAACCAAGTATCCTAAACTTTGTAGAAAATATGTCGGTTATTTTAATCCATGTGAATTCTATACTCAACTGACAGTTCAGATACTTTGGAAATGTTGAATACACAAATATGTTGCAAATAGGTTCTTCTTAATATAGCACTTTTTTGGGAGAAAGAGGGCTCGAATCTGACCATAACATATTTGATCCCCCGATACTCTCTGAATGACACCTGCACAACTCCAAACAGAATGTTTCAACCCTCAGATGCTTGCTTAAGGGAACGTTGACACGATGCGTGTGATTCTGCTGCTCCCTTTACATCCTCTTTTGCTTAATCGATCGGTGTAGCGTCTTATATCTTAACATAAATTATTTTACAATCTTCAGACCCTGATAGAAATATCTAATGATATGGCCGCAAGTGGAATAAATGTTAGAGATTAACAATCAAGTTGAATCCTTTAGTTATTTTGAGATTATGTTTTTGTAATCGGCAAATTACGTCATCTTTATGTGATAGGTTTCTTTAACTGGTCCTCCATGACTGATTTCCGAATGTATCCTGTTTTATGTTAAAGGCTTAATTGTTCAATCTCTTTATGAAGGTTTTCGGACCCTACAACGATCCATTTTTGGTCAACTTTTAACTGCGTATCATCAATTTACATAGAATTGCTATTCATATAAATGTCAATAGAATCTATAGTCAGTTTAAGACTTCTTGCGGCTTCTCTCAGATCAAAGGGCCTCGTTTTTAATTTCAAGAGTCGAAATGGCTAATGGTCGATGATTGCATTTTGCTGTATATCCTCTGTTCAGATTTAATTTTGATAAATAACCAATCAGGTCAATTTGTAAAAGAACTCGGCCGTATTCCCAGGGTATTTATTCTCAGGCTGATACCAACCGACAATCGATCATGAGTGACCATGCTGTTAAACCACGGAGTATATCAATACGGCCAAAACATAACAAACATTTTCAGATACCAGATCACTTTGATATGCCACAGTATCTAGGATCTTACAACTGTTCTAATTTATTGCATCACACGAACAATTTGTTCGTGATTGTTAAACTTCCAATAATAAGTTGGTCAATGCTGGTATATGTAGGCGCTCTGTTGGTGTGAATGTGGGGATTCACAGCGTGTTTTGAAGCTTCTGCGTTAAATATAGGTCTTTAATTTTTTAAACGCGAACGAGACTGTAAACATTCGTATGGCTCAATCGATATAATTTTATGCAGACCGTCCAAGATTGAAAACTATCATATCTAGCCCACATTGTGCTGTAGATTTGGATGAATTATTAAGGCACAGTTGTCACGAACTTACAATATTTTTAGGGAATTTTCTCGAATAATCACTACTTATCTACAACACCGAGCTATATTCAAATTGAACGATTGCACAAATTAATTTCAATTACTTTGGTGTCATAACTATTACCAATAATACCATAATCTCTATGAAACACATACCTCTTTTTAAAACGCCCTTTCCTTTTTCTGGAAGTGTGATGCTTATTCTGTCTCTCACATCCGCCAAATATCTTTTCCCTGATCAAAGGTCTTGTCAATTCATCTCGATTCCTTTTTTATGGCAGGAAGGCAATAATCGTGTAACCAGTAGTCGTTCTTCGCTTGTTTTATACGAATGTGGATTCCGACGATTCTATGTTCTTACCCTAACGTTTCATGATATTACCCTAGGTAGGGTATTCATATTTTACCCCTATTTTCCTTTCGTTTTCACCTTTGATTAAAAGGATAACCTTGATCTATAAAAATAACTTGTCACTATTTTACAACTACCAAATAGAATGGGTCGATTCTTTTTCATTATCATTATTAAATTCACATATGTTAGCTACAACTGAATGCTTTTGGGCCGTTAAATGAGATCTCTTAGAAAATGATCACAGAGTATCTTATTAGGCAAATTCGCATTGTGGACCTAGACGATCTGTATTACAGTCCACTCTTCAATGTATTTAAAGAATTTGATCTACTCTGTCATTAAACTGTGTAAGGTTTTTTTGAGAAATTTGTCATCAGATAGATCTCAATATTTATTTAATTCTAATTTGTTAATTCGCCAAAAAGATGGTTACAATTTTTGTTTTCAATTGCTTCTAATTCATTGTATTAATTTTTCCTGTGTTCAAAACCGCGTCATTGCCAAAACGATCTCTGCAAGTATATTCATTTTTTTATTATTACTCTCATTATAAAAATATGTTTTATTGTGTTTTCTTTAGCTTCGTTTGAACAATGTGTCATTGGAACCTTTTGTACCAAGAGCAAACATATTAAATAGATAATCCAATTTGTCATCTTACACCGTGAATACAGTAGGTGCAGGGATATGCTTAACATCCCGCCTTAGATGTAGTGTAGCATCACTATTTGTTTAATCATTTTAATAATCCTTTCATGTTTATTTTAATGAATCACTTAAAATTGTGTAATTATTCGATTTCGATCTTTCTCTTAAACGTTTTCTCGTAATGAATAGATTCATTCAGTGAATCAATACGATAGTGAATTTATTCAATCTAAAGGTTCATTAACTAAGGTATTTATTTGTTGTCTTATTTCTATCATTTCATTTTGAATTATTTGTAGTTGTTTTAATATTCGCGCGCAATAGCTGTTGAATCATTTTTAAATATCAACCTTAACCCCAATATATTCTCATCGGCAAGAATTTGGATTTTTCTTTGTTCTAATTAACCCTAACCTAAATTATGACATTACTATTTTTTAAATATTTTCGTTTAAACGATGTTAATCATTCATATGACACATTTATGCTTAATTCTCGTCTACTTTTTAAAACAAGAATTTACATTTTTATCAACGAAAGAGAGTTTTTAATCGGTGGTGTGGTTTAAATTGCAAGGCGATAAATATGCCATTTTTTGTTCTTTGTAAGGTTGCATATATGACAATTATACACTGATTCTGTGCATGATATGAAAACTTAAAAATGAACAATTAGATATATGTTTTATAGATCATTTAAAATTCTATGATATCTTTGTATTTGTCTTATTAAATCCGATTCCACCCATCATTCGCCCGATGATGGCTTTCAAATGATTCTAAAATTCAACGCTTATTGTGTCAACAGTTTTGGAATACAAACCCTTAATATCCACGCATGCTAGAATGTTCAAAATTGTGAATATGGATACGTTGACTATTGTTTTGATTCTTGATACTCTTTTCATGTATATAAATTTTCATCAAGTGATACATTTGAAAATACGATATTAATTCAAAGGATAACTTATGGAATTAAGAAGCAAATATATAATCATCTGTCCACCCGTGTAAATTTGATTTAGTTTGCAATGATGTTCACCATACAGATTTAATTTTATTTTAGTCGATTTATACATTTTTAAGGATATAACCATAAAATTTTATATTTAAGAACGTCGTCCATTTTTTATCACATTAGCAATTATTCAAGTTTTCAGTATATTTTAATATTCAATTCTATAGAAGTCCAAAAACGCAAAATCGTTCAAATATATCAAAAAATGATTAATAAAGATTGAAATAATTCTACGTGAGTTTATCTCATCTCTTTTGAAATGAAATCGCGTTATGTAGATCACATTTCTACGATGACTTTTAAGACCGACTTGCAATAAGGCATTGATTTTGCGTACTTGACTTCTCGTGATGTAATACTCTTAATTGACTGAACTTTTGGATATATGACGTAATTTCTGATAGCACAAATTACTGATCTATCGTCATATCTCAAAAATCTCCCTTAAAATTTAACTGGTTTCTGTTGTTGTAACTGCGCGAATTCGCAGATTATCCTTTAATATATCTAGACTATATCATGAACTATTTTCTGATGTTTCAAGCATTAAAGCGAATTACTTTGTTCTGTTTTAGTATTTAATTTGAAAAAAAAACATTTAATTAAAAAACAAAGGCCCAATAATGCTCGTTATCTTCAAATATTATTTTTTAAAAACTTGATATATAGTTCCACAATTTATTAAATTATGGTTCATTTTTATTGATAAATATTAACAATAGAAGTCTCAGGAGGCCACTTGGAATGTTCTGGATACGCCTTCCGCTTCTAAGATGTTAGATCAGGTATTTGGAAGCAGTTTTCACTCAATTTATCATATTTTAATTTATTAATCTCAATTTACACTATAAATGGTGCTCGGCAAAACTATTTCGTATCCTTTTTGTCAAAAAATTTCCTAAAAAATATTAGATAAGTAAATAAAAAAAAAACTGGATCATTCCATAAACTATATTTTCTGGGTTTGATTCTTTATAATTTCAACAAATTTAAAAGGTGATAAAGTTTAATATTATTGAATAAGATAATTATCGGAAAGTCGAATGCTCACGAATATTTTTTCTTATTGTTTTACCTTTTACAAGTTATGCAAGGTTAATTCCATGATAATTCAATATATTCCACCGACGATTTTATTGAATATTTCATTGATATCTGCCACGAAAATAATGGCATCAAATCGACATATTTTTAAGATGCTTACATATTCTGACTATTTTTAACGTTCATGAATTTCATGTTCTCAGAGATTTTTGGTATTTGCAGGGAATTAGAAAGTCTTATGATTAAAGGAATATATTAAACACAATTAGCCAACATTTTTAATTCTGAGCACTTTTTAACTTGTCCCAATCGATTTAGTTATTCAATTGTTTGTAAAAAGAGAATTAATAAGTTTTTTTATGAGTACACTTCCGTTTTTTTCATCGTCTCACTCATAAAATTTTTTGTGTATATTAAGATTTGTTTCAACATTTTTAATCATACATATCCATTTCATTGACTATAATTTAGAAAAATCCTTTTTCGGGTGTGATTTCCCCTGATGCTCTGGAATGGGGTACTGAACCGCCAATCATGGACACGGTAATTAAAAATTTTGTATGAAAATAGTTTTAAAAATTGGATTCATTTTATTAATAAAGTTATTAATCAAGATCTATTTTTATTTCAGTAGATATGCAAATAATTGTTGAATAATTTAATTAATTTTCAAATTATCTCCTTTTTCTAAGTGATTTTAGGAGTATGTTTTTCGAAATTTATTGAATTTTGAAAGTGATCTTTAGGACTCAAATTTTATTCGGTTATGATGATGATTTATTGTGGGGTTCGGCAAAATTATTTCTTTGCTTTGTGATAAACGGCCAAATTTTTTCTACAGACAATAATATTATCGGTTGAATTCGATTATTATATACACAAATAAAAACTTGATTTAAGCTCTCATTTTATCAACTTTATCTGCGAATTATGTACATAGACGTCAAATAAATTATTACCATAATTCGGTGTGAAAATTTCAAAGAACGTATAGGTGTATTATTGGTGTTTTTGATTCGAAATATCCACACATTTCCCACTTTGACTGTGACCAAAATTAACCAAATTAAAAAAGATTGTCATATTATAGAATTCCTTCAAAAAAAACAAGTAAATTGTGTAAGAATATTCCTACATCTCTCAATCCTATAAATTTTGAATAGATGGAATATTTTTAATATATTGTCACATAAATAGCAATTGAGCATTATTTCAGTTAATTTAACACCTACACGGCATCATAAAATTTATTTTTAAGTTTTAAAAATCAATTCGTTTGTCTTGAGAATTTTGATATAAACATTTAGGCATTAATAACAAAGCCTTGAGTATTGTCATATATTCGTTAAAGTCAAAATCTAATAGATTAGTGTACATAAAAAAACATTTTTTAAAATTTCCATGAAAAATATTAAAAAATTGTATATTATATTCCTCTAACAAAAATAAAATGATTATACCACAAATTTATGCGGGTTAGCCTTTATATTAAACACACATGCGCATATTCTGAAGTTAAAACCCTACATAGAATTTCTTGAGAATTAGTGTGATAATTGCGAATGTCTTTAAATTGATAGATTTTAAAATTATTTGCATATAAGTAAATAATAACTTTTGATGATTTCAAATTATGAATTAACTGAATCGTGGCTTTAAGTTTTAGTTCTTGATTCCATCTTAATTTAGCCGAAATATGGAGATTTAGAAAAATATTTAGAACAAGAATCCATGTTGACTCATGAAACACCATTCCATTTTAATGAAAACATGATTAAGGAAGTAGCTATAAATAAGTATTTATTATTCTTCAAGGATATGCTTCAAAATAAAGCCTTTTATAGAGTGTCGGAAAACCGATGAATCGCAGTATCCGATTCCATATATCGAAAGAGTACATGCTAACTTCTTACGTCAAAATTTTCCTAGATATTTGGCTGAGTGATGTTTTCATAAGAATCCAACGATTGATTGGCTTGAATTTAAATAAACACACAATTTATCAATATAAAGCTTTCTCGATACCATATGTATATGAAATGGGAAGCTTGAGCCTTTTGGAATGTAAGGACATTACAATTTGTATTCATATACTCACCAATGCTTCCTATTTATATTCAGATCGATTTTAAGTTCCTCAATTCCATCTTGGATTTAGAGTGTTATTTTTTGAACGATGGTTCTTCTATCTATGATTAACCACGATTCATTAGTTTCTAAAAACAATCTAAATCTATTGAAAAGGAAAAAACAGAATTAAATTCATTCTACATCAATTAAAATGTGTATATAGTAGAATAGTTCAGTTATATCTACATGGCGGGATTCTTTAATTTTCCAAATATCTGATAATTATTTCAGTTTTCAATTCTAAAAAATACGATCTGATAAACGGTTATATTTATGGGATTTTTTTCATCTTAAAATGTCGAAGCTGGTGCTTCATGAGCCAACTCCATACTTAAATTTCTATGACTGCTATTTTTGTGAAACGAAATTGATAGCGATAAAATTCATTTGATTATGGGTTTGGGATCTGTATGCTGATATTTTTGAGGTTTAACGGCAAATGAATGAGAGATTCATTTCTTAGTATTCTCAAGGAGAGCAGTTATAAAATGAAAAAATAATAATTCCTGTTTCGATGAGTATTTTTCATTATTTTGAAAACGTAGGATGTATTTTTTGACAAAATATTAAATTAATAACCCGAAGATTATCATTTATTTAACACAAAAATTTAAAAAATTATTGTGAAACAAAGGAATTAATATGAATGTGCTCGAATTTTATCGCACAAATCATATTTGTGAATAATTCTTGATCAGGAACAGAATATCATCAACCACAAATTATGAATAAAAAAAAGGTTGATGTAAAATTCTTGAATTGATTATATCATATAGTCGTCATGTTGCTCCAAAAGCATAACTTATAAGCTGTATGGTGATCTAATATATAATATGAATCTAATATTTCTGTCTTAATTTTTAGATTCCGAATTCTGAGACAAATAATGACAAAGCACCAGTTGGTTTATATTGAATTTTATTTCAGATTCTTCATGGCTGAACAAGTTCTCAGCCGATGGAGAAATATTCCGAGGTGCTATCCCTGATGTTTCAAGTGAATCTTCGGAACCACAAAAAGTAAGTATTATCATTTATATTATAAACGTCTACACATTTATCATATTTTAAACGATTGAATCAAATTGATTTTATCATATTATGCATATCAAAACTATGAATTGTGTTTAAAGTGTTCTGTAGCTGGCAGTATTTTGATTAAGGACCGTGACAAATCAATCGATACTTCTGATACCATTACAATTTTTTATTTTATACTAACTCTTGTGACAATCATTCTAGTAATTCATCTTTTATTCTGAATACATTGTTCGTTGTATTTAATACCTTCGTATGTGAAACAAATGCCTTTGATATTCATCGACGAAGAGACATTGTTTTAATGCTCTAAAATATAAAATTTGAGAAGTATTTGTCATACACAGTCATAATGTCTAATTTGATTTTTGCCTCAACGAGATATAGAAAAATACAAACATACGTAGTTAATTTTCAGGTTTGACAAAGATTATAATTATCTAAAGGTTTATTGCGTTCATAAAAGCAGTAATCTTTCAGTTTATCAAGCCGCATGTCACCAAATATTCGTTTCGTAAAAGAATCGTATTTTTAAGGGTGTCAAATTGTTAAAAACTATTAAAAAACCTTATCTGTGTTTATTAAACACATATTTCTTCTTTCAGAATTATATTTTTTAACTATGAACATGTATAAATATATCATTCAGTATAACCAATAATTTCTCAATTTTACTTTTTGTTCAATTATTAATTTCAAGAATGTGGAGATGCGAAATCATCCTCAGTTTGGGTCAACTTCATCACAACCCTCTGGAAAAAGTTTAATGGAAGATGATTTGTCGGAGGTAACTCAAAATTTAATTTTTAACAACATTACATTTTTATGGTTTTTGTTTTAAAATCCATAACTCTGTCTACAAGATCAATCAATTACAATATATTATTTTTTGATCTTTTCCTTCATCAACAGCACATTCCATGGATGTGAACATTAATTCATTAACCTCCAAAAAAATCATTAAATAAATTACTTTATCAAATCATATAATTGACAAAAATATCCCTTAGCATTGATTTTGAATATATTCACAGATATACCCCTGAATCCGATATTTCATTTTTAATAATTAGATTATGAATCCTGCACATGCGAATCCCGTATCAGCTGATAACGCACTAACTGGTATATATAGAATTATATTTTTAGATGATTATTTGTTAGACGAGTTTTCAGAAAATGGAGATCTATTTCAGTCTCTTCACCCTGAAGTATCAGATCAATCTTTAGAGCCTCAACCAGTAATTTTGTTCATTTATGATATCAATAACCTGCAACATGTTTATTTTTTCCTCAAAGCATAAAATTACACATTATCGAATATCTATATTGTTATATTTACAATCATTGGTTTAAATATATCAGTGACTAGTGGAAATTGATCACGATATTACAATATCTATCATTAATTTTTTATGAATTAATAGTCGAATTTGTTTCCGATTAGGCGGTATGATTTTATGATATGTTCAAAACACTTGTGTTTCATGCGAGTTATGCCGATGCATCCATTCTATTTTATTGCCGTAAATTCATAATTAATTTTTCAGTGTTTCAAACTATGTATAACTTCACTAGATATTCTCTGATGATGAAACATTTAGATTCTCCCCTCCGGTTTATTTGGAAACAAGTTATTGGTGAATGAATCTCATTTATCGATTTTTATAATTTTGAAAATAAGCCCTTAAAACGACTGAAACAGTTTTTGATTCGAAAGAGTGATCACGTTTATAATTTTTGATTAAGATGCTCATTCAGGCATTCATGTTCATGTTTTTGAGCAGTTTATGACATGTATACCTCTGAATAAAAATTCATTTGTTGATGCTTAAATTCATCAAAAAACGACAATCGAATTATTCATCAAACTCAACTAAATTTGCAGGCCCTTCAATAATTCGCTAGATATATAATTCAACCTATATAGTCGTATGGAATTTTTTGATTTTCTATTGTTTATTTTATTGGTATTTTTCAACATGTTTTTTTATACAAAAATAATATTTTAACTTTTCGATTTATTTTTATTTTTATACAAATGAAATTCAAGACAAACATTTAAAAGATTCCATTTCATCGACAACATCCAAAAAAGCTTTAAATGAAGATGATCCTCCCCTGATCATAAAAGATGTAATTTTCGAAAGCATTACTATTTTATGATATTTATAACAATAAATTACGTGCGTTTAATATGAATAAATTGATCTGTGATCACTTTTAATTTCTTTATTGTCATTAAAAATGTTATGAATAATTTAGAGAAAGAAAATTGATTCGTTCTGAGGCTAAATTCATCATACCAATTTTTTAAACGCCTG
>JWZT01001161.1:192860-211732 GCA_000827895.1 Thelohanellus kitauei | reverse complement strand
AGAAATTTTGAAGTTGATAGAAAAATAGAAATTTGGATAAAAAATGTTTATGATTACGCGTGTGCGGGAAATTTTTATTTGGTAAATTTGGAGTTGATTTCAAGGGGTATTCATTAGATTGAAAACTTACCATTTATTAGAATATTCTTCTTGCTAGACAGCTTGTTATCCATTTCCCTTAAATTTGTAATTTATTTAATCTATGTTAAAAAATAAATGTTTGGCTTTTCCTTGGGTTCATAATCGTCAAATTAAAAGGGTAATTTATTTGATGACGTAATATTTACCATTCATATTTAATTTTAATACCCTTTTCTATTCTTCTGATGAAAGCATCTTCAAGTTGCACGCTGGGAATGGATCTAATTGCATCCGTTAATTTCAAATACTTTTGATACGCAGTTCTCTGAATTGTTAATTATCAGATCTACGAACTATATAATTCAGACTACACATCCACATATTAGCAATGGTTCAATAGTTTGATTCTTTTAGATATTAGATGACTGTTTGAAAGCGTTTCTTCATACATTGCGATCATTTAGATGAAAACAAAACAATATTTTAAAGTTAATGATATCTGACGAATTTCCATTACCAATATTTGTTTCTGATTTTGTTTCGATATAAACGTATTCAGAAACCTCTATTTTCACATTTGTTACTTAAAATTTCACTTTCACAAACATATCTGTTAAACGTTTATCATCAGTCACAATCGGATTCTTCAGAAAGTATCTACACAAATATCTGAGAAGAATGAGATTGAGACACATGATTCCAAATTTTGATTGAAGTTGGCATCAAATAGCTTGGTTGTAGTAAAAATCACCTTCATGATTTCTCTATTAGTAGCTGAATATATTCAATCTCCGGCTGAGCACATCAATGTAATATCCTTTCCATTAAGAATGTAATGGAATCGTTATCTTAGAAGAAAAAATCGTCGATTTCAATTTATTATATAATAAATTGGAATTATCACTAAAAAACAGATGTGCATCTTTGTTGGTTTTCTAATTTAAATCCATTCCCCAAATGATGTTTACGTAATGCCATCATGATTTCATATAATTGATTTAGCTGGTTTGTCGATCTATATTTTGAGAGATATCTAAACAAGTCGATTCACACAAGTTTATAAAATAACATTGTCGTTTTTGATGAAATTTAATGCTTTTGCGTTTAAAATTCGATTACTTTTTTTATTTAAATACACCATTTCATGTTCAGTATTTCCTATTTCGCGCATGCTTGCCATTGTTCCATTCATAATTACACCCTTTTTGAATGAAATTAATTTGAAATTTTGCAACATTTCGATAAGAGCACCATATTAAATTAAATTTAAGGTGTATAAGGATGAAATAAATCGAATTGACACTCTCGAGATATCAGAAAACAATTGATCTTTTTAGTGATGAAAACGAACACTTTA
This sequence comes from Thelohanellus kitauei, assembly GCA_000827895.1. NCBI lineage: Eukaryota > Metazoa > Cnidaria > Myxozoa > Bivalvulida > Myxobolidae > Thelohanellus > Thelohanellus kitauei. The sequence goes on along the minus strand of JWZT01001161.1, from coordinate 210,294 downwards.
CAGCGATTTTGATCATACAGAGGTTCTCTGCTAAATGTCGAAACGAATTCTAATATTTAGCCTTTATTATTCAACAACTCTTTGAGATATCTCACCAGATTGTGGCAATTTTTCTAAAAGAACGATGCTGTTTGTATTCACGAAGAGATGCAAAACCTCAAAAGCATTGTAGCATGAATCAACTTAGAAATTTGATATTATTTTTTATCTTAAAAAATGCAAATTGGGAAGAGAATAACGTTTATTTTATATTTGTTAGTTAAAATTCAATTAAATCGGGTGTCCTTTTCGAAATATCTTTTTAAAAATTTAAATTTTATTTCATTCAAAAAACGGGAAATTCAGGATGAGTCCATGGGAAATGGTAGAAGCTCAAAACTAGAATTGTCGAATCTGTGACCGAAAATAATAACAAGTAATATCATAAGACAACGCATTTGTAGAATTTGCAGTCTCAAACATTTTGCACATTTTGATTATTTGATGACAAAATGTTTTCATTATTTTTGATTCTTAATGTTCCAGTTTTGTTTTATTAACTTGTTTTGTGGTCAAGATAATCTTATTGTATTAATGATCAATTACTATATTCCTTTTATGCGTTTTAGACAAAAAAATCGATTTCCTCAATGGTTCAATCCAAAAGTGGCACCAGTATACCAACGCTTTCAGCTATTCCAAAATCAGGCACGAAAAAGAAAAGGGTATTTATTTGTTTTGTTTTATAAAAAAATTCGTTATTTAATTTCCAAATAAGAACAAATCTTTGTCGAAATTCGTAATAAATAATAAATATTTTTTATCTAATACAATGAATTCATATTATATTGTTTGAAATTGTGTTAAAGATGGCTTTTATTAACTGGTAAATAAGTGTCAATCCCTTTTCATCATCCTATATTTGATATGTATGTTCGATTATTATCTTGAATCCATAGACTTACATCTTTGGGTAACAATTCGTAAAAATATTATTTTCAAGTTTTTAAAAATAATTTTGGTTCAATTTGTATTTTTTACGATGTTGTGCTCATAAATCAATATGATCTATTATATTTAATACGAATTTGACTTTTTTTAAAACGTGTTTGTACGACACTTGATTAATATTTTCGAAATAAAAATGAAGTTTATAATTTTACTGTTCTTTTCAAAGATTATTTCCTGCAATCAAAAACCAGTAAATCAGACGCTCAATCGAAATTGATGATACATGTATCTTCAAAGTATGATAATATCAAGATATCCTGATATTAAATTTAACTAATTATAAGGCAGCTGCCATACTGATTGCATATGGATTCAAATATGGGTTTAAATGAATCTTAAATTTACTTATATCCTTTTTATAACCACGAACGATCAAGGATATTTTCTTTTAAAATAATGTGTAAACTTTCAAAATTAATGATATTCCAACGTTAAATGTAAGGTATCATGTTACTTTTTAGCAGATAGTTATTTATATATGATTCGAGACGATCCAGACTTTAATCGAACCAGATTATAGTTTCAGTTTTTCATATAATGCTATTATTTAATATTTACTCCATTTTATAATATCGGTCATTTAAAAATTATGTTAAAACAAAATGAGAAGTTTTTATTGATCGATGTGGTAGTTTTTCATTTCAAAAATTGTTAATGAGTGGGGTATGACTGGTGTAAAATGCCCATCCCTGTTTTAGGGGTCAATGGCATATACAGGTTTAAAATTGTTTTTAGTGGGGTTCATACTAGGTACTTTAGTTTTTGTGGGTTTTTGTTGGCTTACCATTTGAAACGATAGTTTTTGTGTCAAATTTAGCAATCTTCAAATAAAAATTAATATTTACAGGATATTCTTGGTTATTTCAAATATGTCTACTCAACGACTGTTTTTACAAATTTTTGTTTTTTGTTCTAAATAGCATGGCACATAATGATATAGCTAAAATATTTAGTTAAACGGTACAGTTGTTCAAAAACAGGTACTTCCATTGAAATAAAACGCCCAACCCCTTGATGTGTTTATAATTGATTTCTTAGTTTTATCATTATTTTATGTCTTATTAAACAGTCTGTATTTGTAACTTCTTGGTTTGTACATCTGTATTGTTTAGTTACATCATTTGAGAATTAAATAAAAATCTGAAATTTATTTTATTACTACGATAGTACTCAAAAATAATTTCTATCATCGAATTAAATGAGAAAAGATGTAGCTACAATTGTATTGGTCTAGTTTTCGAAATTACAGGATATGCACCAAAACTGAAATATCATGTAGAATGCAAGATATGATAGTGTGGGATTTGTAATCGATAGGAATGAGATTTTCACCACTATTATGTAGTAAAACGGCCACGCTGAACAATATGTTTTTAATTTGATCCAATTACCTTGTATATTACACAATGATATTGCATGGAAATAAAATAGACAGCTAAAAAAATATATATTCTCGTTTATATATCTCAAATTTCGTAAAAATATCTAGGAAAAACATTATCTAAAAGTGGGTCGACCCCTACTTTACCTAATATTATATTAACAAAAGCATAAATTATCACAAATAAATTGCCATTTCGTTTTAAATTACATCGAAGAGCTGAGCGTTATTTGCGTGTCTTAAAGATAATTTTCGTATTCCGTATTATTTAAGTATTTCTCAAGAATGACTGTTTTTACAAAATTTGTAATCTCTCTCAATTATTTCAACCATTAATTCGTTTCCTATAATTTCGTGTTTTTAATGTCATATTTTTTTTATTTTACAGAATAAATTTTGAATCCATCTCATATATATTTATTCATTTTCAGAACCTTATAAACGATGCGAAGCGTCAGAAAACACGTCGAGACAAAATAATGAGCCAAGGCGGAATTAATTTAACCGAAGTATATTTGAACAAATTTTCTGATCATCAATAACGAAAATTTATAATTCTTATCATTACAATATTTTTTTCATTTTAAATTGTTGACTCTATTATTTTGTAATTTTTAAAACATCTACTAGTCATAATAAAAGTTTTATTTGACCAAAATTGATGTTTTTCATATCTAAAAAAATCATATAATAATTTTTTTCTAATTTTAGTCGTAATAAAACGTTCAGATTAAGTAGTTTTGGGCAAAATTTGTGTTAAACGAAATAAATGTTACCCTTTATTATGATTAATATCAAGATGATCATTTTAAGCTATTCAGTGATATTAATCTATTTTAAAGATACAGTAAAACTCATCAATTAGTGCTCGGTGTCATTAATTATTGCGCTGGTGTCATAATTAATACGCCCTCTCGTTTATTCGTGACCTTTGATGAAAATAAAATATGTAATGCGCTTGGAAAGAATATCATCTGGTCATTATAATTAATTGCCAAGTAAAAACCTTAATTAGCACAAGAAAGCTTAAGAAAAATTTAGATCAAAAAAATGTCGATTGTGCGTTGATTCTGAATAGAGCGAAAATATTTTTTACAAAATGAATAAATTATAATTTTTGTTCAAGTTAGGGATCAATGACACAATGCATTTATTTATGACACCCCGCACTAATTGATGAGTTTGACTGTTATATTAGCAGTTTAACATAGAGGGATTTTTGACGAATCATCCTTTTAAGCTTGTTTTGAATTTGTCAACAAAAACAACTTTATGCATTATTAAACAAAATTTCAGACTTTGAAACTTCAATATGATTTTCAATTCAAATATCTGTAAGTTAGAAATTATTTAGCATTTCTGATTAATATATTTAACGGTAAACTACAATGATGTATTATATGTATTTTAATTTCATAAAAACTGCTTATTTGGAATAATTAATTATTTGATAGGAGTTATTTGATTACTTTGGTCGAATATCATGTCTTTTCAAACAAATAGTATAATTCAAATCCTCTGTTAATCTATCAATCCAATCGTCATGCGGTGTGATACACCTTATATTTTAGTTTTTTGAGAATAAATCCTTTATGATCCGTACATAAACACATTCCGGGCCAACAGATATATCCAGGGATAATAGACTCATATTTGATAGATGGATATATGTTACAAAAAATGAATGGAAATTATGTTTATATTTGGGATGAAATATTTTTCTTAATTTCATATTTAAATTTGTGATATGTGATTTTACATGTTTTCATCCAAAATAGCGCAAAAAATAAAAAAATTTAATTACAGCCATGAAAACAAACTGTTTTTGAATAATTTCTCGTTTTAATTTATTCCATGACGCTTTTTGAATTTTACAGTTTTCTAAAAAAAAGATTTTCCCATTGAACACGATATTTGTGCTAATTTTAACGAAGATCTTCTTAGATATTTGGACATTCTTGTAAATATATCATGGTATTAACATAATGCCTCGCTTAGTATCACTAAATATTATAAATAAAGTTGTTTTAAACATGGTAATCAAGTGTACAATGATTGTTCTTTTACTGGAATCATTTAAGTCAATTTTGAGGGTCGATCGTTTTAGACTGTTTTTTATGAAAAAATTAACTTCAATATACTTTGAGGACTCTATACAAGGCCTTTGATTAAAAAAATTTGTATATTGATATTTCTGATCATTCAAAATGACATCAAAAGCAAAGTATCCTCGCTAATATCCAGAATCCTTTAAATAATGAAACTACTTCGTGATTTCTGTTTGTTTAAAATGAATTATAAAAAAAATAAATTCGATTCCTTAGATATTCTTTCATTCGGCAACCATCCAAATTTTTCAGCTTTCATTTTGTAGATTTATTCCTAATGATGAACAATTATTACTCATTAATCTCAATTCTCATTTTTATTTTTATATTTTCTATATCATTTTATTTAATACGAATTAATAAATTATAATATATTTCTAGAAGAATTTCAATTATAAATATTGATTTTTAGTATCGAGCAAAAAATGCAAGGCGTAATAGAGAATTTCGTTTCAGAAAAACGATGGAGCATGATTCACGAACCCTTTCAGTACGTTAAAACTCATTTCATCATCAATTATAAAGACTAATTTCATATCACAAATAAAATTGTTTCCTATTTTGGTTTCTTAACTCTTATATTGTTATTATCAAGTTTTTTAACAAATTTTATTATGATTTCATTTACTTATTCAATATTTTCAAATAACATCAAAAAAACCCGAGTATTTTAGTTAATTCAAATACGCATAATTACATATTTTTGGCAATCATTGCTGTTTAAATAAATTCAAATTTTACCGTATTATGCACAAAATATTTAACAATATCTTCAATATACGCGATGGCACCCACATTAGGATAAGTAATTATTTTTAGTGGTAGATTTCATTTTGTTATAGAATTATAATAGTTCAAGCATGCGTATCGCGCTTTTTCCACTCAATGCACCTTATATTGTCGTATATATTCTTAACAATTCTATCTTGATATTTCATTCAAAAATGTGTTCGGTTTTGAATTATACTATCAAATAATTGAGTAATTCATGATTTGTTATCTGTAAAAATTGGATGTGTATACTATTTGAGGGTCATATTGTTAAAAACGGGGGTTCTTTTTGATAATAATTAGGAATTTCGTTTACCTCAAGTGAATAAAATGTAAATTATTAGAGTCAAAATCACCATTAAAGTAACTGGAATAGGTGTTTGAGTTATTATGACTTTTGTCATGTTGTATGATACAATTATCGTTTTTTATTTGGAGAAATACAATCTCAAATCGTTTCATCAACATGTAAGGTTCCAGGGATTTATGAATTGATAAAGTCTTATGGTTTGAAAGATATCCTGTCACGAATTAAAAACATTTCTGACAAATTCCGTGAATAATTATATCATAATTTGTCAAAATATCCTTAGTTTCTAAAGATAATGACATGATTCTATGAATAATGCAATTGTTGTGTTTTTTTTTTAATTTTTAATTTTCTTCCAAATCTTAGGAACGATATTTTATTTCTGTTATTAAGCATGAAATGTGTGATGAATCAAACATAAGATCAATATTTTCGACAAGATAAAATAAACTTCAAGTAATTCTCTGTACATCATTGATTACTTTTCAAAAAAGCATATTTTAGTTCGTTTGTGGCAATCTGATTAATTTATAATTTGGTCTTTATTAATTTATCGTCATTTTTTTGATATTATTAATAATCTTCAATTTTTCAAGTAATAGTCAAACTTGGCGTCAAACGTTAGAATTATTAGCCCTGGTACTGACTGTTCTAATCATCTTATTGAGGATGCTTTTTAGAATTTTTTGCGTTGACAACAATTTTCCTTAAGTTCATAGCTCGATAAATAATCCTCCATATTAATGAATCATAGTGATAATAAATAAAAATTTTGGTTAAGGTTTTGAATGTAAAATTTATTTGTTCGATACACCAACAAATCTTCGTTGATTAAAAGAAATGAAATACGATCTTATAAATCCTCACAATTCTTTAATCGAACATTAAAAACTGATTTTAATACTTGTTATAGCCTTCAAAGATGAACAATGACATATTTTCGATATATTTCCTAAATTTGCGTTCCTCTACATATTTTCTAACGAATACTTTACTGCTTGTGGTTTGCGAAGTTGAATAACCGCCCCATGTTAATAATCTTTAAAAATATTTCTAAATCGAAGGTCAAAAATATGACTAAATTCGTTTAAGACCCTACCTGGGTGGTTTTAAGGTTTATACTGATTTTGAACTGATTCTCATGATATAATGATCAAATGTTCGTTTTGATAATTTTATTTTAAACGATATCAACTTTCCAAATATCATATTCGAGATTTGAACTGTTTAAACACGGTCAGAAATACTGAAGTATTGTGAATTTGTCGTTTTCGATCATACAACTTGAGAGATATTGGTTTGCTGATTATTTTCTTTGAAATCACCTGATTTTCGTTGATATTTTTATAAGTGGAGCTGTCAATATATTGGTCATGAAACCCAACTTATACAATAATACAAATGGCCTTTTTATAAAAAGATTTTTTTGTGTTTTTAAAAATAATAATTACAAACCGTATTTCTCATCATCCAGTTACAATCAGCTTTTTTTGATAATATACTCATATTTGTGATCTGAAATATGTTATCTGAAAATCATAACACACAATCAATGCACATCATCCTGGTCCACCACTGAACTGAATGATCAATCGCAATTACTTGTGGCAGCTTTTCTTTAATTTTTTCGTGTTCATAGCATGTCATAATATAATTTACCTTTATATGAGTTCGTTCGTTTGAAACGCCATTAGTTTAATTTTTTAATCCCTTTTTATGCTTCTAAATCTCCTTTTTTGATTGCTCTAAATAATACATCATTTTTCACTTCTATTCTCCTAACCGTTTGTACAATTTTTTGTCAACGACACACAAGTCTTCTTCTGATATTTCATGTACCTTATCAAATTGTGATGGTCCATCTGAATACACGTTTATTTCTAATCATTTTAATAATTTTTTTCAGTAAATAAAGATTTTGTCTTTATCACGATTTTTTATGTGTCGAACAGGATATACAACATGCGCAATTATTTATACTGTATTTTTAAACATGAGTGCTTTATATTCACATTTATACCATAATATTTCCCCTGAAATTAAATGCTGGGTTTTTATTTCATTAACTCAATATCATATAATCTAGTAGATTTCGGTCGTAGTCGTGGGATTTTACTTCATTAGATTTTCGTTAAGATCAAAATGATTTAAGTCTAATTAACAACGTCTACTTGATAAATATTGTAGTGGTATGCCCATTATAGCATTATCACATCTTCGAATAAAATTTCTGCTTAAAGACAACGCAATCACTTTTTTGAACTTTTTAATTCTGATCTTACATATTACACAATGTATTATAGTGATCGAATGAACCACATAAATCCAATCATGTTTCAAGGAATATGCTTCTTATTTTTTCATTGCCATACAGTCAATTATAACAGTTATTGAGTAGTACTAACTGACTACTCGAGTCAATTATGAAATTTTGTAAATCCATGCTCATACGCATTCAAAAAATGCCCTCAATGCTGCTTGATATTTTTCTAAATTTCTACATCGAACATGAAAATTTTAGAGTAATCATTGATGAATATTTCTCGTTTCGCGTTGATCATTATATTTGATCTTTCGCATTTTTCAATTTAAAACATAAAAATGATATTTAATTGTAATTTTTGGCCGTTTTGTTCTCATTTAACTTCTAGGACGTAATGCCGGTTGATGGAAGAGTTGATTTGGTAGAGGGATCAAGCATACAAAATTTGGATTCTGAAATGCAATCTGAGGTACTATAGCCAACCATTAAATAAAGCATATGTTTTAAATAAGTTTTAACATACAAAAAAATGTGCCCATTACACTGAATTAATTTTTTTTTCTGAGAATCTAGGTTTTTCTTTTGGGTTTATCAAAATCATTTAATGAATATCATGAAATTATTTAAAACATATTCTCAATAGTTTGACATTTATTTAAGTAATTTTTATTTAAGATTCTCAGATAGTTATATCCGCCAAGATTTCTTATCATTTAATGATATACATTCTATTGTATATCACTTTCATTGAAGCAAATTGTAAATGTAGAAATCCATATATGGTAAAAATATTCATTGCTTGTTTATTTATGTGTTTTCTTTAATTTTAAACATATATTGGCGAGTGAGAGGATTTAGAATTCTGTTAATTTATTCTCTTTGTTACGAAAATGCATCCATACACGTTAAAGCCATTCGTACAATTTATAACCTATCATGATGGATTATAATTTAATGAAATATTTTTCGATTGACGATTCAAATGAATTCATACAAATTAAACAACGCACACGATTAAGCTTTCAAAGGGTCCAGACCATCATCTAAAATAAGTTAAATAAATCAGCATGTGCTACATCTGCAAGTTCCAAAAATGTTTTTGATCATAATTTTATAAGATTTATTAATACTTTTAGAAAATGGCATTGAATTGCATTTTGTATCGAAATTTTTCATCCGATCAATATAAATCATATTCACCCGTTAGCTTTTTTAACAAAGTTCACATTCTTATATTGTATTTAATATCGTATCTCGATATCATATATGACTTTTTACTGTTAAACCAGTTAAAAAATAGGATGTTGAGTCATTTTTTAAAATAAGTCATCTTGACCTTTCGATATATTTATTTTGATAATTTTATAGTTAAATTACATATGTTAAAGCAAAAATGTATTATTTAGCACTACAAGGATAAAAATATTTCAAATTGAATATTCTAATCATATTCCCAGGAATTGTGAATGGATACATAATTTATGAATTAATTTCGATCTTTTTAAATTTATAAATTCTAAATGCTTTTGGAGCATCTGATAATTTTTTGAAACTTTTTTCATAATTATCAATATAATTTGTCAAGTTTAATAAAATCAACCCTACAGATGTATTCATGAATATCATTAACAATTTAACAAATTGGAACATTCATTCATGCCCTTTAACTTGGGGAATATCAACAATTTAGCGATTTTTTATAAATAAATAATCATTTATGGATATTTTTAAAAGATCACACCCTCGCAAATTATATAAACATTGGGGATTTCTCTTTTTGTGCATAAATAAAACTGGATTCATTGTAGAGCACAAGATTTTAACTTTCGGTCAATTGTAAACATGGTTTATGAATATTCATAGAGAAAAACAGAAATAATTTCTTTTAAATTTACAAAGAACCTCAATTGTAAAATCATAATAACATATTTTTTGATTATGACTTTTTATAAACTAAACCTTGATTAATTTCTTTACACTGTCATTAATATTTTTTATTTCTATTGATTTCATCTCAGCCACATTCGTTCGATTCTCCAAAATATATTACTATTTATATCACAGATCAAAAAAGTTTTCTTTTTTATTTGCATATTTTGAAATTTGAATTCGTTTCATCATTATTTTCGAACATAAGGATTAAGCAGGTTTAAATTCTTACTTTAACTCATCAAACAAATTTTTATTAAGTCTTCAAATAATATATTTTATTAAGTCACAATTCAGAAAATTTGTAAATTCAGTATATTTGAATGTTCTCATTATTGTCGTGAGTTTATTCATCATTGATTTTCCTTTTTTATATCGAACTGATCGTTTGTGATATAATGATACAGTCAAACCTGTCAAATTTTCAGAATTTGGCAATACTTAAAAAAAGAATGTAAGGCTAAAATAGTAATATCTGGTTAAAGTCATTCCTTTATAGTAAAAGATTTAAAATATACAATTTCAGTTGTTTTTCTCCAGTTTGAAACGTTTCGTAAAACCTGGTTGTAAGGATAGGCTCAGAATTAAAAATTTTTGAATTTTACACCATTTTCCGTCCTAAATCGCCGACTTTCCGATGATGAAATTCAAAGATTCCGATGTTGTATTTATAAGTAAATTGATATTTATATAGATTCTACCTTTTGGGGATAAGAGAATATTCATTCAGATTCAAGAGTTGAATATGTGTTGAAATTTAATGAGATTCGATTTTACCCAAATGCAAGAATCTTTCTAAAATTTCCTTGTTATAATAAATTCAGAATCGGAACCTTTGAATGTCATAATCGGAAAATCTGCCGCTTTGGAAGGAAAATGGTGTAAATACAAGAATTGAAAGTTATAAAATGTCACAAAGTTGACCAATAGATATTAATTTTTTTCGGATTTCTGATCCTTCCAATTATGTCTTGAATGATTATATTCAGCTTAAATGTCAATATATTTATAACATTCTCAATTGTATTTCACCTATATTGAGCCCGATAAGTAGTCTTCTGCTTTTATCTAATTGTCAATTGATAATAACTCAAACAAATTTTCATTTTTCAGTTACAAAATAGGCTAAAAACTCATCCATCGATACTGTATAATGGAATCTCATCACAGCAACTACACGAAATATCGAAGAACCATCTACTGACTAGTTTCTTTCGTTAATTAGTTATTTTGACAATCTAAGTGCTCATTCGTTTCTCATTCTTTCGGTATAGGATGGAGTGCAAGATTATATGAATTGCTGTCATTTGCAGCATTTTGCACTTCATGCCGCATATTTAGTTTGTGTAACTATGTCTTTTTTAATTTAATTCTGCCACCTCTAATATTTTATTGCTCTTTGGTATCAGCACATATTTAACAGATATTAACTTTTCATAGCCAGCTGAAAACGTGGGCATCGCCTCTGTGAATATTTTGATGTATTCTTTTCGATTATCGATAATTTCTAGGGTGATTTAATTTGAAAATTTTTTTTGCACGATCAGTAAAATTAAAAAATTAAGTCAAAGTTCAAGGAAAATTGTTGTTAGCTTAAAATTAGAGCGGTTTAGCATTATTATTAATCTCATACGATTGTTATATATTGTTTTATCACTCATCAATAGAATCTTCCCGTTCTCCAAACTGACAGGGGCGAGATTTTTGACATGCCGATGCTCGGTCAAGATGATTCTGATGGAGAGGTATTTATTTTTGTCTTATTTGTTGGAAATCATTTATTTAATTTCCATTTAATACCATTAACCTAGTTCATATCGTCTTTTAAATTTCATATCAAGTATTTTTGTTAATATGTGAATTCTTCAGATTTTTTTGATTAAAAATACTTCTAATACTCACCTCAAGGAGCGTTTAAACAATTTTGGTATATTTATCATCCGAAAGCCTATTCCTTGTTTGTTTCATTATTCATTCTGTGTGACGTTAATGTGGGTTTTCTGTAATATTCTATAGACTCGTACCTGCTGAATAGACTCAATGGCATTTCTATCAACAATAACAATCATTTTCATACATTAACAATTTTACTTGTTTTTAAAAAATGAGCAGACCATTCGATATCGAGGCATAATTTTCAAATTTCACTAAACAAACTTCCTCGGTTAATTAATCTTTCAATTGTTATTTTTTACAAAAATTCAAAAAACTGAAATTCAGATGATCATTATAAATGGACCGTCAGTTCAATATTTGTTTTGTGATAACACCAAAATCAATATTAAATCTTCATTTGTTAAATTCATAGCTTTAATTCAAAGTATTTTATGAAGTTTAAATAATTCATTATTTTATAATTGTTTAAACCTATGAAGAATACCAGCGATACCTCTGATTGAAAAATCTAGAAATATGTCATTTGAAAAATAAGACATCTTAATGAATGAGATCTGATTTGTCTGGATATCGTTTAATGAATAATAATTATTGCAAGAGAATCAATCTGCCCATCCAGAATGTTTAGTTCTAATGTACCCAATTACTGTTAAATATGATAATATATTTATGTAAAAAATATAGTGACAACAATATTGAGACCTAACAGATTGATGAGCTCCTTGATATCTATTTGATCATACTTTAATCTCAAAATACTCATTTAGTGAATTGCCGTCACTACTCCATCATTTATTCGAATTCACACTATCCTCAAAACAACCATAAATGTTTCGGGTATTCATCGCAATATATTGGTACTTCTAAAAGCAACCCCATTCTACTTACCAGATTTTACATTCTAACGTGTCTGCCGTGATTTTCAAGTGTCCAGCTATTGCGCGCGCCAGCTTTTTTTATATAAAATATATATTTTATTTCTTTTTGGTTGTATTGACCATTTTAATGATAATTTTTTGAACATGCAGGTTAAATTATTCGTTTTCTGTCATTATTTGTAATAATGTGGCATAAAAGATGGCGCGCGGGTATTGGTTGGACACGATTGAAAATCATGGTGGACCCGTTTGAATGTAAAAACCGGTAATAAAAATTTAGAATCAATGGCAGGTATTCTTTTTGGATTCGCATAATTTCTTTGATGTTCGAAAGGCACGAATTAATAATTTTAACAAATATATATCATGCCTAGCTCCCATATTTTTGACGGATTCTTAGCAAATTATAAAAAACGCAGAGCCATGGGAAGGATCTCATAAAACAGCAGAGATATGAAAGTGAGCTGGAACAATTAGGTTAAATAAACTGTTATAATAATCGATACAAACAAATTTACTGAATACAACAATTAATATGTTCAAGCGTATTTTTAAACTAGAATAAAAACATCAGTCTCTTCCGTTGATGTTCATAGATTTGTAAAAATATACCGACCAATTTGAGCTGAACTATTTCGATTGAAAGCATGTTTCATCCATCGCTCAGTCATGTTTTGCCGTCGTTCTCCTGAAACCATCTTATACGTTTTCAATTGAAGGATATTAATTTTAATCTTCAATGTCTCTGAGTTTAGTATTCTGCTTTTAAATATCTGGATAGATTACAATGTTTGTATTTATTACTGATAAATGATGAAGTTAATCAAAATAAGTGATTAATTGTAAATTAAATAACAATAAACCAAATTTATATTTAAAAAATGGATTCGTTTTCGATTAAAGGCATTTTTATTATTGAAATTATTGTCTAAATATTTACAGTTTAATATTACGGTTAAAAATTTTGTAATTTTTGAATCAATTATCCGGGCCGTGGTCATATAATGCAATATTACTCTTCATTTTAATGTTTTCAAACAAAAAACTGTCTATTATCTGAAATGAACACTCAAGCGGTACCCAGATTCGTCGATTAGCTGACCACCCCATATTTTATAGACATCGCATTACAAAAAATTACCTCTTGATGTTTGTCATTCATAATGACCATATTTTTACAATATAATCTTACTTATATTAATAAATGTTGTTATTTGATGCATTTTAAAAAACCCAATATCTAACCTTCAATCAAGAGATCAGAAATTAGGGATTCTGGATTTTACAGTTTGTTCCCATATGGTGTGTATGAATATCTTTATTAAAGAAATAGAGTGTACATTACATAGATTTACATATCGATCATTTTATCAGAACAATTGATGTTTGTTGGTATATTTTGCGATCGATTTTTATATTCATCCATAGATATTCGAAACAAAATTTCCTTTTTGTGGTTAAAATTAAAATTTTTGACGAATAAAATTTGATATTTATTTTATGAGCGGAGGGTTAAACTTAACTTCAAATTCTGGAGACATATCTGCAATAACTTATCCTCGAACAATTATATGGCGCATTAGAAAAATCGAGTTTACTTTAATTATCTATTTAATTGTTTATTTTTTAATGCAAATACAAACTGGGATTTCTAACATACAAGTTTCTACTCTGTGTGATAATTGTTGTTTTCATAGGATGGTAGACGCTATTACACCATTTCACGTTAAGGATTACCGTACGATCCGATCCATACATTCAAATGTTCCTTTTTTTTTATTTTTATTATAAAATGAAAATTTATAGATTATACCTTAAAGATTCTTTATCATATGCGGTAACAATTTCGAGTCAAATATGAGAAGTTGTTTACTAAGATATGTCTGAACTTGTGTTCGGTTTTGAATTATACTATCAAATAATTGAGTAATTCATGATTTGTTATCTGTAAAAATTGGATGTGTATACTATTTGAGGGTCATATTGTTAAAAACGGGGGTTCTTTTTGATAATAATTAGGAATTTCGTTTACCTCAAGTGAATAAAATGTAAATTATTAGAGTCAAAATCACCATTAAAGTAACTGGAATAGGTGTTTGAGTTATTATGACTTTTGTCATGTTGTATGATACAATTATCGTTTTTTATTTGGAGAAATACAATCTCAAATCGTTTCATCAACATGTAAGGTTCCAGGGATTTATGAATTGATAAAGTCTTATGGTTTGAAAGATATCCTGTCACGAATTAAAAACATTTCTGACAAATTCCGTGAATAATTATATCATAATTTGTCAAAATATCCTTAGTTTCTAAAGATAATGACATGATTCTATGAATAATGCAATTGTTGTGTTTTTTTTTTAATTTTTAATTTTCTTCCAAATCTTAGGAACGATATTTTATTTCTGTTATTAAGCATGAAATGTGTGATGAATCAAACATAAGATCAATATTTTCGACAAGATAAAATAAACTTCAAGTAATTCTCTGTACATCATTGATTACTTTTCAAAAAAGCATATTTTAGTTCGTTTGTGGCAATCTGATTAATTTATAATTTGGTCTTTATTAATTTATCGTCATTTTTTTGATATTATTAATAATCTTCAATTTTTCAAGTAATAGTCAAACTTGGCGTCAAACGTTAGAATTATTAGCCCTGGTACTGACTGTTCTAATCATCTTATTGAGGATGCTTTTTAGAATTTTTTGCGTTGACAACAATTTTCCTTAAGTTCATAGCTCGATAAATAATCCTCCATATTAATGAATCATAGTGATAATAAATAAAAATTTTGGTTAAGGTTTTGAATGTAAAATTTATTTGTTCGATACACCAACAAATCTTCGTTGATTAAAAGAAATGAAATACGATCTTATAAATCCTCACAATTCTTTAATCGAACATTAAAAACTGATTTTAATACTTGTTATAGCCTTCAAAGATGAACAATGACATATTTTCGATATATTTCCTAAATTTGCGTTCCTCTACATATTTTCTAACGAATACTTTACTGCTTGTGGTTTGCGAAGTTGAATAACCGCCCCATGTTAATAATCTTTAAAAATATTTCTAAATCGAAGGTCAAAAATATGACTAAATTCGTTTAAGACCCTACCTGGGTGGTTTTAAGGTTTATACTGATTTTGAACTGATTCTCATGATATAATGATCAAATGTTCGTTTTGATAATTTTATTTTAAACGATATCAACTTTCCAAATATCATATTCGAGATTTGAACTGTTTAAACACGGTCAGAAATACTGAAGTATTGTGAATTTGTCGTTTTCGATCATACAACTTGAGAGATATTGGTTTGCTGATTATTTTCTTTGAAATCACCTGATTTTCGTTGATATTTTTATAAGTGGAGCTGTCAATATATTGGTCATGAAACCCAACTTATACAATAATACAAATGGCCTTTTTATAAAAAGATTTTTTTGTGTTTTTAAAAATAATAATTACAAACCGTATTTCTCATCATCCAGTTACAATCAGCTTTTTTTGATAATATACTCATATTTGTGATCTGAAATATGTTATCTGAAAATCATAACACACAATCAATGCACATCATCCTGGTCCACCACTGAACTGAATGATCAATCGCAATTACTTGTGGCAGCTTTTCTTTAATTTTTTCGTGTTCATAGCATGTCATAATATAATTTACCTTTATATGAGTTCGTTCGTTTGAAACGCCATTAGTTTAATTTTTTAATCCCTTTTTATGCTTCTAAATCTCCTTTTTTGATTGCTCTAAATAATACATCATTTTTCACTTCTATTCTCCTAACCGTTTGTACAATTTTTTGTCAACGACACACAAGTCTTCTTCTGATATTTCATGTACCTTATCAAATTGTGATGGTCCATCTGAATACACGTTTATTTCTAATCATTTTAATAATTTTTTTCAGTAAATAAAGATTTTGTCTTTATCACGATTTTTTATGTGTCGAACAGGATATACAACATGCGCAATTATTTATACTGTATTTTTAAACATGAGTGCTTTATATTCACATTTATACCATAATATTTCCCCTGAAATTAAATGCTGGGTTTTTATTTCATTAACTCAATATCATATAATCTAGTAGATTTCGGTCGTAGTCGTGGTATTTTACTTCATTAGATTTTCGTTAAGATCAAAATGATTTAAGTCTAATTAACAACGTCTACTTGATAAATATTGTAGTGGTATGCCCATTATAGCATTATCACATCTTCGAATAAAATTTCTGCTTAAAGACAACGCAATCACTTTTTTGAACTTTTTAATTCTGATCTTACATATTACACAATGTATTATAGTGATCGAATGAACCACATAAATCCAATCATGTTTCAAGGAATATGCTTCTTATTTTTTCATTGCCATACAGTCAATTATAACAGTTATTGAGTAGTACTAACTGACTACTCGAGTCAATTATGAAATTTTGTAAATCCATGCTCATACGCATTCAAAAAATGCCCTCAATGCTGCTTGATATTTTTCTAAATTTCTACATCGAACATGAAAATTTTAGAGTAATCATTGATGAATATTTCTCGTTTCGCGTTGATCATTATATTTGATCTTTCGCATTTTTCAATTTAAAACATAAAAATGATATTTAATTGTAATTTTTGGCCGTTTCGTTCTCATTTAACTTCTAGGACGTAATGCCGGTTGATGGAAGAGTTGATTTGGTAGAGGGATCAAGCATACAAAATTTGGATTCTGAAATGCAATCTGAGGTACTATAGCCAACCATTAAATAAAGCATATGTTTTAAATAAGTTTTAACATACAAAAAAATGTGCCCATTACACTGAATTAATTTTTTTTTCTGAGAATCTAGGTTTTTCTTTTGGGTTTATCAAAATCATTTAATGAATATCATGAAA
>JWZT01001161.1:172072-187881 GCA_000827895.1 Thelohanellus kitauei | reverse complement strand
CGTTAAGGATTACCGTACGATCCGATCCATACATTCAAATGTTCCTTTTTTTTTTTATTTTTATTATAAAATGAAAATTTATAGATTATACCTTAAAGATTCTTTATCATATGCGGTAACAATTTCGAGTCCAATATGAGAAGTTGTTTACTAAGATATGTCTGAACTTAACAGTAAGGATCTTTCTCAAATTTATCATTGACTTTCTTATAATGTAAAAACATAAAAAGAACTTTTGTAACGTCCACATCTGAAAGTCGGAAATCCTGAAACGGGAAATGGTGTATATTGATTTCTTTCCTTTAGTAATAATATTCTTTTCGTTAATAGCTCAATAATTAATTTTTAATGAATAATCTAAAAATATGTCCATATTTTTTACAAATTTAACGAATCGAAGTATTTTTATCACATATCATGATTCAATCAGTGAATCTAAGTTTTAGCAATTTTTTTGAGTTTTTTTATCCTACAACATGTAGATATTTTTAAATTCAGATTGATTTGTATATTTGGCTTCTGGTACAAAATTGGTTTTTGAATATTTTGTTGGTTTATGACTCAGATAGATCACTAAATTTTGATTGACGAGAAATATCACACCTGTAATGTAAAAATCTTAGAATAGTGTAAAGTATTTCAGTGTAAACATATTCGAAGGGATGGTAATTTTTACTCCTTTTTGAACTGATTTCGATGGTTTATTATAGATTTGAATGATTCAATTTTAGCATGGCATCAAACATACCTTCATATTCGAGCTTAGAATGATGTAAGTACATGGTAGAACTATCAGGTTATTGGGTTTATTTGTAAATTGTTAAATATTCATGATATTCAATATCTGATTATTTTGCCTTGGACTAAATCATTTTTTGTTTAATATTCTTTATCATTAGAATTATATTTATCTAGAATTTAAAAAATTTAAATCATAAAAGAACCTAAAATGTTTTAAAATCGTTTTAGGGTTATATTTTACAAATGTGTATACATCATTTTGTCAAGATTTATTATCGATTCGAAAACCATTATCTCCATGGTTGCCACTGCTATGATACAGAGTTAAGGAAATTATCAATATTAATTACCTGAATTTGTGCCATTAGAATTTATACTTCTTAATCAGGGTGTTAAATGAGGCAAATGTAAGAGCAATTATATACTTGGATCTACTTAGAAGTTACATTTTACGTTTGTCTAATATTTTTAGACACATTTTTGTAATTTTCCAGATTATTATCTTTCGTAAAAATCAGTTAATTTTACTGACCATATATTAAATCAACCGTTTATATAATTTTAGGCAACGAAGCAGCAGTTGTCTTCGGATATTCCAGGTACATCAATAAATTCTGGTTTCGTGTCTGGCGGCGAGGTAATTCTCCAATTATTTATTATTGATGTTTTAACAGTAAATATTTTAAATATTGGTATTTTATCGCAATTTTGATTTGTATCGAATGGGTGGTTCATTCAGAATTACATTTATTATTCAATAAGTGAATTTATTCCACACAAATATACAATCTTTCATCTAAAATGTGTTTTATTTTCATTAGGTTCATGTTGTTAATGTTTTTTGGCGATTATGTTCGTGATACATTATTTTGTCAAAAGATCAAAATACGAATTTTTGACCAGTTTCACGCATTTCATATTTTAAAGGTTACGTCATGTGACATCATCACTAGTCAGATGATAAATATTCGGTAGTATGAATATGGCGATCGAGTTTTTCAATTTTTTAACATTCTAATTCTGCTTTTACAGTATGGTAATTTCTTTAATAAGTTACATAGAATTCGGCTTCATATTATAAATGAATTATTTTAGATTTTCACGTTGTTCTACCAAATGGGTTACTATAATTAATTTTGGGTTAAATTATATCATTAATTTTTATTATTAAACATTAAATTCCGTAAATAAAATGCTGGGCATCGAAAGAAATGATGCAGGGTTTATCATCTCTTCATTATATTTTTTTGAAATCATTCTACTTTAAAATGAACATCCAAGGTTGGAAGCCTGCTACAATCGTAAAGTATATTTATATTAAGTTAACATCGGTGTTTTTATTCATATTTTTGTCTTCAATATATTAAGTCTTACCGATGAAATTATTTTTAATTTTTAGACGGCCATGCCAAGTGATGATCCGGAAGCTATGGGTGAGTATATGGCTCAGCAATTTTTTGTCCCTAACCCACAGTATAAGGTAATTATAGAAACCATTCAATAATGATTCTATGTGCAAATTTGACTACTTACATAATAAATATATTCGATTCTCTCATTCTACTTTCTTATTAGATATTTCGTATTTTGATTAAATCCTATAATTATAGTTTTACCAAAAACTTACAAAATATATCATGTAATTAACGAGGCCAGCGATTCATCTGCTTACTTTGCTTTATATATTTTATTTTGGGAGCAAGACGTGATGATCTAATTGTTTCATTAGAAAATCTGTCAAAACTAGATATTATAAAAAATCAATACATGGCAAAACTTTAGTTTGTATGCGCATTCATTAAATCGTTATTTGGCCGAAAACTGTACGTGTCTATTGTTGAAATGTATATTACACCATTTTCCGTTCAAAATAGCCACAATCCGATGATGATATTCAAATGTTCCGATATTAATATATTATAAAAAGTAAATTGTAGAAAGATTCTTTGCTGTAAACAAAATCAAATCTCATTAAACGACGGCGCATATTCCATTCTTGAATCTGAATGAATATTCTCTCAACCGTAATAGGTATAATCGATATAAATATCAATTTATTTGTAAATACAACATCGGAACCTTTGAATGTCATTATCGAAAAGTCGGCTATTGTGGACGGAAAATGGTGTAAAATAATTTGGCAACAGAAGATAAGCCATCCGTTACGTTAATATTGATATAGCTTTAGAGACTTTTTCTCGAGTATTTGAAAATGCTTAAAATTCATTTTTTTCAATGAACTAATTCATATAATGAAGATCATGTATTTTATTCAATTCAAAGCCGCTCATTTTTGTTTTTAATTCATACCCTAAATTTCCATTTATGATCAAATCAAGTGGGTGATTACACAACTAAATGATGCCCTTGATTTCTATGCGGCTAGTTTCTAACTATTTTTGAAAAGATAGGCATATTATTAATTTTTTGATAAACTGTTCGATTTAGATAAAAAGAACTAAGATTTACTCTTTATCTATACTTATCCGAGCATCAACGAACATAATGATGAAATAATAGATGTTTACTTCGAGTGTAACATTTGTATTCTGTATTTTTGTTCATCTCACAGTTGTTTGGCTTTTTATTCCAATTTTATCAAACATAAATTGATTTTCTGAGTCAATCTTCAAAAATATATTCTTTGAAACTTTGCCTTTAGACCGATTATATATGGTAATTGTGTCGTCGTATTTGACCTTTTGATTCACTAGATGGGTTTTTATCCAATAACCTAAAGCTAAAACTATGCTTTATTGGTTTAATTCAAATTAGAAGCTGGTGTACTCAGAATGTGTTCCAAATTAATGTGTATTTCAATGCTGTTCGCATTCAGCTCATAAATTCTTAAAGCTTTTGACAAATCAGATAAATGATGACTAGAAGTCGTATTTAAACGATTTTAATTATTAGTTCTAGAATTTTGCAAATTCTGATCAATGATTCTATCCAATATCTATACATTCGCAAATTTCATCTCAACTTCAACTTGTTATGACATTCATTCACCGCCCTTTAATTTAATATCCTCAAATTAAACTAAAAACACCAAGTATTTTAAAAAAAGCACTTTTAAACGACAAAAGATGTATAGTAACACATGAAACTACATATCATTTAAATGCTTCAATCATTCGATAAATCTCCGGTTTTTGGTGGATTGCTAAAATTTGATTTTAGCAATCGATATAAATATTAAGGGTTTTCTCGATAACTTTATATCTTTACCTCATTTCTGACATAAATATGTGCACCTTTTTGGTACGAAAACCTTAATGTTTTTATTTATATTCATCATACATATGCACCTAAAACTTACAACAATTGAAATTAAGGCGTGATTTGAAACGCCGCGATTCGAAAATCTGCTCATTAAATCCAAAAATTTATCATATCTTAAAACAATTTTGCATTCTTTAAATTAAATTTAGTGTTTTAATCAGTTGTCTGATGTTTTTATGGACAAATAAGATCAGGCATGAAAATGTTAACATTTTTAACGTTGATTTTTGATTTAATGAATATTTTATCATTTACAATCAGGCTGTAATGGTGTTCATATACAAAAAAATTACTTAACTGACCTCTATATTTATTCATGTTATTAGTTTCTAAAAATTTCTCTGTAATACTCAGATCTTAGATATAGTATCCATCTTACACCTGTTTTACATTAGTGAGTCTATTTTAATTGTAGGCGTGCTAATGATCAAACTATGACACCTGCGCTCTCCTAATCTGAAAAAATGTCGTCTGATTAAATGTCAAAAAGTACGCTAAAAATTTAAATATTTTGATTGTTAGAGAATCAATTAGGATAAATTTGATAAAGGGCCTGATTTCTCTCACGCATATTAAAATATTCTTAATATGTTAAAAAAATTTCTATTTTTTGTAGGTTGGGTCAATAAATGGCATTACCTATAACAATTTGTGGGATTCCTTCAGACTCAATAACCATTCTTTTGTGTGTAATACGGACACATGTAAGTAATAATGTAGAAGAGCAAAATTTAATTTTCTGCTGACTTTTGTAGTGAGAATTCATCTCATTTCGATGATTTAAATTAATCAAGTTATCATGTGATTAAGCATACATTTATTCATGTACCGTACATCTCAGTGTATAAGCAAGGGTCTTTTCCCAAAATTTTTGAGATGTGAACCCAAAGGCTAATATATGAATTTTTACCGTTTAACGGGCTTTCTTTACTAAATGGCCATTGGTTTTTCCAGAATTGAACTCTGCGGCTTATATATGTACTAAATACCATTTCATTGACAATTTATGGAGTGCGGTTTATATAGAGAGGGCTCTTTACATCGGAATATACGGTATATGATGTTTTTTTCACAGTATATTACATATTTTGGCAGAGGTTTTTGAGAATTAGTTTTTATATCTGTTCCTACAGTATTAATATTGAGAGAAAAATTCAGTTACAACAACATGACCGATGTAAACATTCAAATTTGTCGATAATAAAATTTGGTAACGTTGATGTCAGAATGGTTTATGTTTTGGAAATATAAATTTTTCAAACTATCAACATTGTTTTATAGAAACCGTATTTTTCGGTGTATAGAGCGCCCCCTTAGATAGCGGGACCACTCTAAATTTTCAATAAAATGGTATTTTGTACATATATAAGCTTCACGGACTATAAGCCGCAGAGTTCATCTCTTTGGATAAAATACACGGCTTATAGTCAAGAAGGTAAGGTACACGGTAAAAATTCATTAATCAGTTTAATCGGTTTAAAAGTTGCAGTGTTCAAATTTTCTCAAAATTTGAAATAAGGTTGCGGCTTATACACCGAAAAGTACGTTAGGGTGTAAATAAGATAAACGCCACTTCTAGTGAGAAACCAGATTCTATCCTGTTATTTCTTTATTTTGTATTCATCAATTTTTTTTTGCTTTCTACTGTAAAAAGAATCAATTCCTACGCAAACTCCATTTAAAGCCCTTCGTGATCTTAACGATATATTACATCCAATGCCTTTTGAAATAGATTAAAATGATATCTATAAGTATCTTTTCATTTTTTATGACTGCTCCCAATTTTTATGATGAATTTTTCGGGTCGACGAATTCAACATTTATGGTTAAACGCCATGTATTTTTATGAATATTTTCACAAATTATAAATTTGCAATTTTGCCCGAAAATACATTTATGTAATTGGATTCCTTAAATTTATATGTGGTTTTATATTCGTAGCCTCATTCATTTGAATTATTATATTTCAGTCCTATATTCAATTTTATGTGTAATATCCTACAATTACTTATTCGCTGTATAAAAATACCTATCAGATATATTTTAATAATGGTATGATGAGTCTGCAACTACGTTGCCACCTAAAATAAATTTTGATTTTGATGCTGTGTCAAATGACGTCACTTCTGTGTTGATAAATACAATTTTCATTTATTTATTTCACATTTAGGATGTCAATTAGAGCCCTTTGATGAAGAAAAGAATTGAAAGAAGAATATGAATAAATAACATTAAATCATATGAAATATTTTGAAAAATAATTCTGGTTATTTTTGCCTGTTTAAAGTGTATAAAAATTCATGGAAACTCGGTACATAGTTGATTGCATCGCAGGATGTGTTAAAAATCACAAATATAAGGGATAAATTAATTATCGAGAGGATATCCAATTTTCTTTTTACTGTCTCGATTATATCACGTGGCCCAATTAAGAAATTACACATATTGTCATTTATTTTTCAATTTTCAAAAATGGAACGATAATTTAACATTTGGATAATTGATATATATTGTTGGACCATTCGTGCGATTTGGTTACAAATAAAGGAATATCGAGAATGTTTAATAAACTGCCATTACTTTTGTGAGAAAATCATATAATATTCAAAATATTCGAAAGGTAAAAAACCAAAAAAACGTAAAGTATTTTGGCTCAATTTAGTTCAGCTGTTTCAATATGACCTTTTTTCTTCAAGCTTTAATTAAAAATTAAATATAGAAGAGATCTGTTGTTTTTGAAACAACAATCGTAATCTATCTACAGCATTCTATGGCTTTTGTTTAAATATTCGTTTGAATAATTTTTAAGTTAGATGCTTTTATAAATAAGATCAGTGCGCTTGCTCAGGACGACGTAAGACTATTTGAGTGTGCATTAGTAGGGCCGAGTACAATCCCTCGTAGGACATTTATCAGATCTATTTTCAAATGATAGCACCAATTGTTTCTCATTTAAAATCAAATAGGTTGTTTTAATTCAGTCAAATATTTCTATTTTTGTGCATGCTCGCAAAATAATCTCTCGTCAATATTTTAATCATTATTTGATCAATTTGAATCTACTCTATCATGAAAAGTTAAACAGCCAATCATTTCTCAAACACTTTCGTCTACGAATGGATATCTTTTATCTTGGCTTCTGTTTTGTTTTATTAAATATATTCAAGATAGCTGTAAGTGAAAGTTATTTTTTGATAAAGAAAAATTGTTGATGTTTTTATTCATGTTCAGAACGGCAACCAGCTGTAAATTTGTACTCTATCGTGTCGAAATATCATCCTACATTAATAATCAATGTAAAAATTGACCTCATCTCAAACAGAAATTCAGTATTTTTGAATGATCTGTCCGATGGTTATAATTTCGATTAAGGTAAAGCTGAATGTGGTTCTTCTCTTTTTTTTTGGCTGGTATTTTTAAATGTTGCAAATAAATAAAGATACTAATTGTGATATTTATGTCGCAAATGTCAAAATATATGGATATAGATGTATAAATAATAATATTATTAACGTCGTCATAAATTTTTTATGAGATAACACCAGTAACAGATTGTCATTTTGAGACGAAACTTCAATTCTATTTTTGATGAAGAATGTGATTCAAGAGTTACCTTTACACATCACAGATTTGAAATATTTTTAATTCCCATTTTTTAGTTCCTATCTCTTAGAATACAAAATAAAACCAAGAATAAGGTTTCTCAATTGACTGCAATTAAAAGTAATACTTCACGTTTTTGTTCAAATCATTTTAATAATTTCATACAATTTCAAGATAATCAGCCATTAAACCAAATAGCAGTATTATTTACACCTTAGTTTGATGGGCCAAGTTTTGGCGCGAACTTAAAATATCTCAATAACGCCAAATATTTGAAGGGTGTTATTAACGTTACAAGAAGTTAAACTGTTAATAATTCATGATATTACATGGCCATTTATAAATGATTCCAAGAAATTGATGTCTTTTAATTTATTGATAATTCAAGATGAATTCCTCTTCGACAATTGAGGATGTTTGGCTCAAAGTATCAATCATCGATTCTGATATATATTTCCAGATTTTCTACTCTACAAATAAATTACCACAAAACTAACATGCTAAAACGGAAATTTCTTCAATATTTAATATTAATACAGGCATTTTGTAAAATTTTGAAATCGGAGCCGTTAATCAAAGTTGTATTCGTATTTTGATTTAAGGAATTTTATAAAATTCTTCTTTTTTCTCAAAATTAAACATATTTTGGTGGATATTAAATGCAAAAGATTCTTTTATTATGTATGTGGTGTAATTAACTTCACGTATTCTTTGAAAGCATTCAAAAAATCAACCTGATGTTTTTGTACGTCAAAATGACCTCCTATAGAATTAACAAAAATGAAATTTTGACATTTTTGTTTATACTATATCGAAGCCTCTTTTAAGTGATAAATTCACCACGCTTGATGATTNCCGAACTTTCAAAGTCATTTCTGACATTTTTTCAACTTTCACTTTTTAATGTAACCGACAATAAATATACTTTTCTGGTATATTTTTTCTATAAAGAGGAGAGAAAATAACGAAAAAATTTTTATACGATTCAAAGGACGATTAAGCGAAGAACCAGATTTTCTTTTTTTACATTGAATTTGCTTCAATTAATTCGTTCATTAATTTTTATCCCATGTTCAGATTTAGCGCTGTTTTACCATCTGTTTCAAGCACAGTGACAGAAAAGCACAACATTTGGGACCTTTTGTTTGTCAAATGAATCAGTGAGATAAAAATTAAAGGATTGTCTGCACTATTATTTTGTTTAATTCCGAATTTGTTAACTTTATGAGGAAATTTTTAAGAATTTCGATTAAATACACAAAATTTAACCATTCAAAAGCTTTTAAGACAAAGTAGAAAAAGAGAAAAATCGGTCATTTCCCCTAATCTGAGAAATTAGAAATCTATCATGACTGAAGAATGACCTTGGTGGCTGGCGAAGAGGCTTTTAATTAATGTCATGCCCCACTCATACCAAAATCTATGCGCTCAAAAAACGCACAGTTTTTGAAGTACATATGAGATGGCCGAATACAGATCCTTTTGATCAAAAATATACGACAAATAAATATTTAAACATCCTCATTTTGTGACAATGTTGACAGAGAACGTAGAAGCGGAAATGCATGACGTTGTTTAAAACATATGTAATTGTTTAATTACTAAGTCTTTTGCTTGATGAACTTGTTAAATAAAGTTTTCCTTCAATCATTAGAATAATTTTCAAACAGCTTGTATTTGAGTTCGATATAGTAAATACAACTATCATTCCGCCTTTTTATTTCTTTCAGAGTTTCTCTCCTTAAATCCATTCAGATCAAGGTGAAATAAAGAACATTATTGTAAATTTATATCACAAATAATGTGTATAATAGATGGGCTGAATCATATTGGCGCATTTGGATCATATCATCGAATTAAATAATCGTTATTCCGCATTCATCCAGAATCGTTAAATAGTGATGAACTTCAAACTGTTGAATATAATTTAATACATATATGGGTGAATGTATCAACATATAGTTTAGATGAGCATACAATGCAGGAATTTAATGATTAGATTCCAGCAAAATGACAGATAATTACTTTAAACAATCAAAATATGTGATGTAGTTAAATTTAAAAACAGAAGCGTTTTGGTTATTGAGGAACAATATTCAAAGTTATAAGAAAGTTGTGGTATTATTAGGAAACACTAAATATTTAAAATTTCCAATTAGCGTTCTCTGTCCTTAAGGAACCCCATGATACGCGTTGCAGTATCTTGTGGTTGATTAATGCTTAAATGAATTTATATTCACTCGGCGAGCTCATAGATCGGGTAAAGTATCGCCAAAATAATCAACCTAAATCGAAATAATTGATAATTGGGGAATAGACTATCAATAGAATGTTACACCAAAGTAACGCATTTGGTTACATTTCGCGGAAATGTAATGATATTCGTAAATATAGATTGATTTTAATAATCGTATTCAAAATTCAAATATGTCTAAGCATTTCCAAGATAATTATCACTTGATAAACTTGATGAAATCCACACTAAGGCGAGTTCTTATCACACCCAAACAAAACATTAACAGCTATTTTTACCGTTCATCACTTAGGTAGCTATGTAGGACATGTTTTTCAAAAAACAGAATCTGACCAATATGAATTACTTACAAGATACTACAGTGATGGCGATGATCCATGATGTCATCGATGCTATATTAATGACCATTGAACCGTCGTTAGGCTTAATGAGACGGCTGCCACAAAAACAGCCACTCGGTGGTTGTATTAGACAGATAACCGTTACAACAAAATTCTCTTCTTTTATTTAGATATCCACTGCACTAAAGTTAGAAAACGTGAACGCTCGTGAAAATACCTAACATCTGAGAACTCAGTATCCTTTCCTCGTAAAAACCCGCACACATTTTTATTAATCCAAAGACTAACTGAGCTCATGAATGAATTAAAGTATAAAGTCAACTTTAGTTAGGTGCTCAGTTTCGTGACATGACAAAAAAGGTGTAATGAACCGGAATGTGCAGATATCAAAAGTCAATATAAAGAGTCTTGTTCTATCCAGACCGAACGAGTTCGTGCACTTAAGCGGAGCGAGCTCTTAACCGGAGTGGACTTTAATAAGAATGAATCTCATAAAACCAGACAAATTACTCAACAAATCTATTAAATGAACCCAGTTCACTGTTGAAAATTACCGCAAGCATCAAGATATCTGTTGCATGGGTGAATTCATGTTTTGCCAGGTGTCATCTCTGGCACATCAACTGTTAATGTGTATAATTTATCATTCTACATTTTATTAAATCGTCAGGTGTACCGTCATAACACAATTCTGACTCAACCAACATAAAAAACGTTGGTTTTTTAAGAGCAATAGGGTTTCAAGATGCAATGAATGTATATTTAGTCCGCGCTTGCGCTCTGTGATTTTAAATAAATGAACAATGCTGGAACAATTTTTTTAAGTTAATATATTAAAAAATTTGATCGGGACATCGCCTTTAAGACAAAAAGGCTATTATGTAATACTAACCCTATTAAAGGTTCTCTCTACTGATTTATACTTATGCGTATCCGTTTGTAAAAGTTGACCATGATCGCATTTTTAAGATATTTCAAGATGTTTCATTATATAAGTGACATTTCTAAATGTCTAAACAGTTTTTTAATAGGGGATTTATTGATTGTGTACCTCTACATAGCATCAAAATCACTAATTGAATAAATACGTCAAAAAAATTAATCATCCTTGAATTGATATATTAAGACATTACCCCAGTGGTATTTATTGTCAACACTGATTAAATGAAACGTCATTAAACTTAGGATCAGTCATTTATTCTCGGTAAGTAAGCATGTTAAGTCGGCGCTAAACGAACACTTTCAGCTCACTGCGCAGGCTCTGTTATATTTCATCAACACTAAAACATGTTAAGCAAAATATCGATCTGGCATTTAATCTTCATCACAAAGGTATGATTTCTTTCATTTTTTAAGAATTCAGAATTTTAAGATTTATTTACCTCATTCGGTTTTAATTTTAACTAGTTAATCGATAACTTAATAGATTTTTGTACTTTTCAGTCATTTAGGATTTGTTATATTCATTTTGGGCAGTCGATTAATTCGCTTAAAATGTTCCACAGTGATCATGAGGTCAATTTCTATATAAGAAAGTATTCTGGGATTGTTTCTCGATTCATATTTACATGATAGATACCTATGAGAATAGTTACGAGCATTTTTTACCTGAAAATTTCTATGTATGACCAGAATTTATTTGTACCCGGTCTTAGGACGTTTACAAACCCGTACCGATACATTACTGTACTGGATTACATCCGCCGCGATTGGGATGTTGTCCACGTGCAACAATCTCTTTCAGGGTCGCACCCTGAATAGGTACCAGTTTGCACACACAGACTCGGGTAGTGCAAGACTCTTACTTGCTCAATATTCACTCCTTTGCCTCTGCCAGAATGAAATACGGAGCAGAAGCTGTATTTGTTCGTTGGATAAGAAATAGGCATGATCAGAACCATTTCAATTTTTCGGAGCAACTTAGGCAATAATAATTTGTTTTATATATCATTTGAATTACACCAATTAAGTGTTATTGATTTCGCCTCCATTATTATTTGCGTGAAAGTATGCGATTTTTGTATAAAAAAGTAACAACTGACAAATTTTGATATTTATCATACCTGAAGATCTCTGTAAAAGAGACGCCAGCGTTTATACCATGAAAATGTAAATTTATAATTGTTTAACGGATTGTATAGAACTCATTTCCAATTATCTTATAGCATGCCCTCAATAATTAAAAATGTGTTCGCTGGCTTCAATAATTGAAAATGTACCACTCCATCAGTAATACTTGAACATCTTATTAGGTGGATTCGGACATCATCGTTAAATCACGATATGGTTTTTAATTAAAATGTTTAAAACGGCCTTAAAATTAGTTCGCAAAACACAGAGAAATCGGTTCATAATATTTTGTGCGATATTCATGGACAAGGTTCTTTCAGCGAGGTATTTGTCTTTCACCCGCAATAATCATTAGTATTTTCCTCGCATAAGCAATTTTCTCGCCTCCATAAAGAGTTTTAATGGGTTTTCTGTGGTAATGTTCTTAATATCGATTCAGACTGTCATTATGAATGAAGCCGGGTGTTTTTATTCTTTGAATTTACACAAAAATCAAATTTTTTGGAGTACTTCATATCCGCCTCAGAATCTATTAATGAACCTGAATGAACAGAAATAGTCAAAGGCGTGCTGATATTTAAGTACATTTATATTTTAGCATCGATTCCTAATTTAATTGCCGATTATGGAATGATTCCTAACAAGTTAATTCGATTATTAATGAATTGTTTAATCGAGTTAATTGTACGAGTTTGCATTAAAACTTGCTACATTCAAGGAAATGTTCGTTTCAGTTGATGACCATGGGTTTATTTGGAAATATAATGCGCGTCACGGCTTCTTATATTTTTTCGATGTAAAAAAAACTTACATTTCACTGGATATACATGTTTATTAAAACTCCCATTTAGAGGCTAGGGGTTAAAGGATATCGTTATAAAGGCAGCCGTTTATAGATCTAAGCTGCCGATCTCATATAGTCCTCAAACATTTGGGTATATTCGATTCTCTGTTGTGTCTCTTGAACGATTTTCGTCGAGATCATAGGTAATTTGTGTGACTCTAAAGTTCATTTCTCGAAGCTGTGCAGGGTGTTCATGGTAAATTCATAAATCTCGGACATTTCTCTAATTACTGTTTTACTTGGTATCCGAAAAAGATTAAAATATGTTGTTGGTTTTTGGATGGTATTAATAGTAACACAGGCGACCATATAGATAAGACCAGAAATCTTTAATGTCCGGATATATTGCCATTACCTTCTCATTGAAACAGCAATAGTTTTCTTAGGGTATCGAATATTTCGACCACAGATATAAGTTCCATAGTCCTCATAAACAATTCTCCAAAACATCCCGAAAGGAATTTTCGATGTGCCAGTGGTTCAGGCTGAGTCAGCGTCGTCGGGACTGCGAGTAGGCAGGTAGGCATTTTCAACTCGTTTTTACCTAATCGATGTGAAAATCTTTCTGTCCATATATAATTGGGATACAGTTTTCAGAACTTGTGTAAAAGGTCGTATGATCTGACCGGAGGTGTAATAAAAATTTTCAATCCAGTGGAATCCCTCTAGTTCCTTCAAACGTTGCCGATTTAAAATATTTGAGAATTTTTATAACTTTGCACATCATGGGAAGACTTCATACAGAGGGAATAAACTATTAATAAAATGAAAAAAAATTCTAATTTGATGGCAAAGCCATAATTTTTCATTCTGCTTAGTAGGATATTCTAGTGCTCGGAATGATTCGTTTTAAATAACATACAACTGAATGTCATCAATTAACAACAAAGTATAACTCAGATAATAGTTAATATAATCCCAATTCAATTTAAGGGTCATGTCGTCGTTCATAAAGATATGAAGGTATCACTGTAAAGTCAAAGAAACCGAAAGGTGGATGATGACTTGATTCAAGATTTACTTTGCCCGTTTCGGAGTTTTGTACAAAAACGCGCATTATATCAATCTTTGAGCTAATCTTGAATCCTCTCAGATATGTATTAACAAAGTAGATTATGAACTTATTCAATCAGGACTCATAGTTCTGTTTAATCACCGATTATCTTTACATTTAAGCCATTTATCCGGCATTTTTAAAGTCAGATTTAAATGCGAAACCTAGAGTCTGCTCAAACTGCAAAACTTTCAAGGTTTTTCAGTACAAAAGAACAATTTTTAGCGATTTTTAATTGATCAGCTAAAATCAGAGAAAAGAAAAAATATATATCATTAGCTATTTCGTGCATCACGCTGTGCTATGAAGTGTCGGTGGTAAAACGGGTTTAAAATATTCATAAACGATAAAGAAGCTTTTGGTTTTGGCTCAGATTAAGCTCTGTAAACTTTAAACCGGAAAGGCGCCTGACCCTCGCATCATGATGAATCGTATTTGTTTCTCTCGACTAAATTTTAAAACGTAAGTTCAAATAGAAAAATTGATTTCTATTGAGGAAATCATTTCGAACAATCGGTTACAACTTCCTCTCAAAGAAAAAAAACCATTAAGATTAATTATTTCCAATATTTTTTCCTTTATTTAAGTCCCGAAAGTTCCAATTAGACTACCATGATCGAAAATAATTGTTTTTAACGCTTGTCATTTAGAGAAAACTGATATGGTATCTAAATCGTTAAAATATCTACCGAATAAGTTTTCCTGAACAACACCCAAACTATATATGAAAACAAGATCAGTTGAATGGGTTGCGAGCATTTTAATGATCCGTTTTTATAACTCGTGAGAATTCCGTAGTGATACAGTTGTTTCGTTTTTTTCTTCAAAATTTAACTCGGACAAACAGGCAAATTTGCCAATTTTCACAAACTCACTATTTTTAATTGTGTCGAGCTATAATATTTGAGAAAACTCGAAATCGCAACTACCAATTAATCGTTACGTTTAGCCTAAAATAGGAAATCGGCCTATTTGTGAAAATTATGAACATCAGTCAACATCCATAGATGAAAGCCCTCACAGCCTTGTTCTAGAATTTAATAAGCAATGATCTAATCAAAAAGTTTAAATGGCATACTACTGTGGTCTAAGCAATTATGTCGGAGTTACGTAGAGAATTTGCCATCTCCCAGTCCCTTCCCACCAATACAAGAACATAGTCTGCTCTATCACGACAGCTTAAATACAACGGTATTATGAAACCACGCTTTCATCTGTGAATACATTTTTTCTTCTGGTGTATTAATTATTGATTCCTCAAAGGTAGCTCCCAGTTTCCTGATACAGTGCTAACACCACATAGGCTTACTTTCTTGTCGTAAAATAGGATACATATTCCGAATATAACATCTACTAAGATACACCTTTTCGGTGCAAACGGGCTGACATTCAAATGTTCCGATGTTTTAATTATTATAAATTAAAATTTATAAAAATTCTTTTGCCTAGAGTCGCGAGAGTATTTATCCAGATTGACAATTTGAATATTTGAAGTCGTATATAGTTATTTTATTTTGCCTAACAGAAAGAATCTTTCTTAAATTTATCATTTAATTTATATAATAAAATCAATTTCCGGATCTTTGAATGTCATATGCAGAATATCCGCCTTTTTGCATG
>JWZT01001161.1:145015-160200 GCA_000827895.1 Thelohanellus kitauei | reverse complement strand
TTTCATTTTTTCATTTTAAAACTGACGAATTTATTCCCAAAGATCAACGCATTCTACTTACCAAAATTCAGAAATGAATAAACCTTTTTTTTATGAGTTCATATGATTCCCTTTGTTTAAGGTA
Organism: Thelohanellus kitauei; assembly: GCA_000827895.1. Classification (NCBI taxonomy): domain Eukaryota; kingdom Metazoa; phylum Cnidaria; class Myxozoa; order Bivalvulida; family Myxobolidae; genus Thelohanellus; species Thelohanellus kitauei. Next base: position 160,076 of record JWZT01001161.1, on the reverse strand, counting down.
TCGTGAATTACTAAATTAAAAATAGATAAATATTTGATAGTTTTATTTTCATAGTATCGCAAACGAGATGTTGAAGCTTCGCAAAGGTACCGAGCTAAAAAAAGGGCGCAAGCGAGAGGCGAACAAAATCAGGTAAGTAAGAACAATTTTTATTTAATTCGATAAAATATAGATTACCATAAATATTTATGAATTTGGTAAAATCACCGATCATTTTTAATCAATATAAATCTTAAATATAATACAATCCCCTAAAATTACATCGACTTATTTAAGATTTCATTTTTGAGGGTCATAATTTGTGTTTAAAAAAGTGTTTTGAGCGTATTTTTTGTGAAATACGAATTTTAATGTACAAAAAAAATAATTTGTCATTTTCGGTGATAGATTGCCTGTTTTTCGATGTATATCATCAATAAAGTTTATTTGCGTTTTTTTCATCTTAAACCGTTTGACATATTTTTTTATAATCAATTTTCAATACAATATTAAAATATTAATAGATTGTCAAAATAAACGACAGATTTAATAACTATTAAACATTTCTTAATTGTGTGCTTGAGTAAAACAAACCGATGTAAAGACCTGCGCGTTACATTTTAAAAACAGATTTTGATAAATTAAGGATCTTCATTTGAATTTTTTGCTTTCCACCATGGAAACGTTCAAGTTTTTAACCTAATATTATCATTAGAGGAATTACATTTTATTTTGAATTGTATTGATTATTGTCATTCTGTTTGAAATCACCATTTATTGTCAAGTTTTGAAAAAATTTGACCGTATTAATACATTACCATGTATTGATTTATAAGATTTAGCGGACAGCTGTGCGTTTGAGAGATAGCAAATCATCGAAATTTGACTAACTGTTTTTGTACATTCTATATACCAATTATTTTTATATTCTCTTCAATTCCAATGAAAACATTTTTAGATATAATCATCATTTATTTAAATAAAAATGCTTAGATTAGTATCAAGGAACAATTTAGATTTTTAAAATTTGTTTTTCAAGATTTATATCAACACTGGCACATAAAGTTGATATCTATTTCATCATTATACACCATTTTCCGTCCAAAATGGCAGACTTTCCGATAATGACATTCAAAGATTCCGAAGATGTATTTATAAATAAATTGATATTTAAATAGATTCTACCTTTTAGGGCTGTGGGAATATTCATTGAGATTCAAGATAACAATATGTGCTGTCGTTTACTGAGATTTGATTTTGCCTAAAAACAAAGATTTTTTGTACAATTTATTCTGTATAATAAATTATATCGGAACATTTGAATGGCGTAATCGGAACTTCGGCCATTCTGGACGGAAAATTGTGCAGTAAATAATCTCATTTTTTTACTTTAAACATAAGATATATTGATCGAAAAAATGCTTTCAGGTTTTGTATTGTGGTGATATTTTTTCGACGTTAAACTCGGAAATTATGCTCCGTTTTCTCGGTAATAAATGTTTCATGGATCAAATATGAAAATTATTATCAACATAACTCTATTCAAAAAATCCCAGCAGTTGAGATTTATATTTTTTATACAAAATCTCCAAAAAAATCCAGAATTAACTGATGATAAGCTTGTGCAGGTATTAAAAATTGTCTTTACTGTTAATCAGCCACCCGTATTAACAGCTTGATTATAATCTGGTATTTTTTAAGATTTCGTAGACTAATTTTCTGAAAAATGAGTTTACTATTTATTTAGCTGATTCTATCAGATACTATTCGCATGATGTCTTTATGAAATGGTTCAGAAATTTATCTTGAAAAATGAAGTGATTTTTACAGGTTAATCAATATTGCTCGATAATATATTGGATTTTTTCCATTCTTTATATCTCCTGGGGTGTATTTAATATCCTACATCTGGTGATTCTAGTTTTTTGGTAGCCAATATGACAACATTAATGTCACACTCTCTTTTGATGTATGATTACAACCTATTCGAAATATAAATGGACACAATGATCTGGAGGCTTGATCAAGATCATCATATGTTTAATATGCGCAGGCCTATTCAACAGATTTGAATTTTATGTTTATTTTAAAATTTAAATAATGGATAAGGTACTAAACGTATATTTCAGGTCTTCATAGTTTTCTTAAATAAAATATAGCAGAATGTATTTCTTGTATTAAAATAAATCAGTTAGAGTTTTCGATGTTTCAATTCTTTAAACAGTTGTCGCAGATATAAATTTAATATCATAGGTGATCCTCGATATTATCGAACATAAACGTTGCCAGCATTCTGAATCTTCCCACCCAAACTAATTCTGAAATCTTTTTCTAAATCAGATCAATCCCTTTAATTGAAATATATTTGTAGTCTTAATCAATTGACATGCATTTTTTCCTCGATAAAAATTTGACTGTGTTCATAAAATTTTGAATTCGTAAAAACGATAATGATGGTATGGTTATGCGTTCTTGTTGATTTTCCTTTTTATATAATCAAAATAAAAGTTATCAAATCATCCAATTTATATTATTTATTGTTAACCAGGATGCTGATTGTGCTTATTATTGATTAGCGCCTTATTAAATTCTGATAATCCAAAATATTTTAAAAAATTTACAGATGTTTTTGTTAATATTCTCTCGGATTGTTTGGTGGTTACATATCCATACTATAACATCATGGTTACTATACACCTGATTTGTAATAGAAGCTTTCTGGGCTTGATTTAAATTATAAATTTTGCACTTCAGAAATTTTTTTAATATTTAGCAAACTGCTGATGAGACATGGTACGTCTTAATAACAGAGATGAAATGCTAAAAAAATGTTTAAAATAAAATTCATGATGATTAACGGATTATTCGATTCAATAATGCATACCGTGCCCAATCGACTTCCGAATTTTTCCAGTCAAATTTCCAATTCAACAACAGACGCTGGTTTTAATTTTGTCATGAGTACATTATCTGATCCATCTGTTGGAAATTTATGGAATTATTAAGGAAAAATCAGATCACCCATCTCTTTACATTATTTTTATTGAGATCAAAGTCTAAAGGCTTACAAACAGTTACAAACACATGACTGATTGTTTTTTTTTTGAATAAGTTCGAATTCGGGCAAAATTCTCTAGATTATGTTCTCAGCGAAATACCTTTGATCTGTCTGATAAATTTAAGCTTATTTTGATGCTCATCCTTAGAAACAGATTTTTTCTTAAATTAATTCTATTCTATATAATGAAATCATCTTATTAAAAAAAGCATTATTATCTGATGGTCAAAATTTTATAAAGACAACCCTCAATTAATTCGTTTACTGTCGGTTAATGATTAAATATATTTCATATGAGATTATGTCCAGCCACATGTCTATTCATCTAAAATTTACCAAACATCAATGAATATATATTTTATATTTTCAAACAGGTTTATTAACACATTTTTTATATTATTATATTTTAATTCGTTTAATCAATATTATCACGACTTCTAAATTAAGCGGTAAAAATTCAGACCCAACAAAATTGTATCATTATAACAAATTATTTTGAACTAAAATTACGAAAACGGTTTAGGTTTTCTGAGTATTTGTATTGATATCAAGATTTGATTAATAATTTATTTTCCATTTTTATTTCATATTGTATATTCACGAGTTTAATTGTATTGTCTAACGATAACATTTTTTACTTGTGATCATAATAAATAGGCTTTGATCACGAGCCAATCTGAAAGTGATACAGGTTCGCTTTCAAGAGGAAGCTATGGAAATGACATCACATCAAAACCTGCCTCAAAATCTGCACCTAGACTCGGTGCATCCGTAGCAAAAACGTTAACCGATCAGGATATAGTTAAAAAACTTGAAATAGTATTTATTTGTGTTATTATTTGTAAATTATGTCATATTACCGGGTTTTGAGGCCAGATTATCGTTTTTAAAGTCAAAATTAGCATTTGTCCAGTCCAATTTGGCGGACGAAAACCTAAATTCAAATGGAAACCTCCGTAAAACAAAAGCCACTCAAATGGACTGTATAAACGCTAATTCAGATTGGAAAAACACAAATTTGGCCTCAAAACCGTGTATCTTTCAAATAAATCAAAATGTTCCTCATCGTCGTTTATTGAAAAATATTTTTTTTCATCACGCATATCGTTTCAAAATTCTTTTAATTGAAGTCTCATAAATGACTGCATGTCCATTTTTTACAACTTTAATCTCGATTTATCATCAAAAATTCTGATATTTGCTAGGTTCATTATCTCTTGAAAGAATAGTTTAATTCTTATGTTCTACCTTAAAATATTTCCATAGAAAACTTATTGTTTTACATGGAGTCTTTTATAATGTGTTTAAATTAACCCCGTTTCAGAAAAATGAAATTTAATTTTTCTCATAATAGTTTTGTCGTGCGCAACAATAGCGTCTTACAAAAATAAATCAGAACAAATATCAGATCGATATTTAACAAGTCATAATGTGAAAATATCTTAGTCTGAGTTATTTTCAGGCTTTGGCACTACGTCAATATTGTTTCCGTTTAAATGAAATTAAATGTTATTACTGTTTTATCTATTTTTAAAATAAACCGATGATATTCTAATCATTACCAAAAATATGTAGGGAATTATAATCTATCATTTCAGGCGATACACGATGTTTTTGTTCATCATTAATTCAATTATATTCCCCTAAATAGAATCCGAATTATGAACCGCGCCCGCTTTTTTATTTATCCCAGAATTCTGTTTTATTACGAATATATTACTCGATTTGATACCCCAAAGATCGAAATGTATTAAACAAATGACGAGTCTGTGGTTATCTACTGTATATTTTCAAAATATTCATTCTTACATTATATAATCAAAAATACATATTTACAGATTAAATTGCACTGTTTGATTTGGTTTTAACCCATTTTGTTCCCACTGACTCAATTATTTCGAAAGATCAACCGATTATTATCATCAAGATAATTAATCAAATTTAAAATTAAATATCCATTGGATTTTAAGTTTTTTTATTTTTAGCAACTCGCAAAAAAACACGCGCGTGATAAACGATATCGCGAAAAACTGAGGAAAGAAAAAGAAGAAGCAAGAAAATTGGTATGTCGACACCAAACTTATTAAAAACAATAAAAATAAATATTGAACCTGAAAATTAAATCGTTTCTTGATTTGGTTTGATCTCATATTTAAACAAAACATTTTTATTTTCTAAAATTTCATATTTTAAGGATTTCAATATATTGATTAAAACAGTCTAAATAAACATCGTTTGGCTTAATATTTTACTGTATATCAATATTTAAAATTCGACGCGGTAGGGCCATGTATCGCAGTTTGCAGATACTTTCATGTTTACTTTTTATGATAAAATAATAATTCACAAATATTTTGGGGCACATTCATTTCAGAATTTTATGATCATTTTTAGTTATGATTTCACAATTAAATAGACTAATCAATTATCAAACGCGTGTTGTTAGGCTTTTATAAAAACCACAAGAGTAAACTCCGGTTAAGTGTACGATTTATCGGGCCTAGAGGCGGTGAACCTAACCGAAGTTGACTGTACATATTTATGAATCATTTAATATTACTGATTTATTGTATAGTTCAGTGTAACGGCTGTATTAACTGTAAAATATAATACATGTTTTTTTAAGATTTTAAGTTAGGTATTTCCTAACACATCGAGAAATGACAATAATCACTAATATTTGCTCTGTTTGGTAAAATTATTTTGACGCGTGCTCTGTGGTCAAAATAATTTCAAGATTTTTTAAAATGAATCATCGATTTGAAAGTGAACATGTAAAAAATCCACGGATTATTTTATTGGATTACAAGCCTAACTTTTAAAATACTGAGTTTTTAAAATTATTTCGATTCACGATGACCATTTTTTCAAATAATATTATTTAGACCAAAGATTTTTAGGGATATTACCCTTATTTTTTGAACAACTAATTTTTCTGGAATAAAACAATCGAATGGTTAGGATTATTTGTCGAGGTTATACAATTCCTGCCCAATGTGGTCGATATTCATATATTAATTTTGTAAATCGCAATTAATATGATGGATATTTTCTGTTGTTTTGTATATTGACACCGATTTAGTGGTATTTTTCGAATCCTTAATTATATTCGATAATAAGAAACTGTTCCTCATTTCGATTTGTAAGCTTTATTTTTTAGTAAATTGTTTAAATAAATGTCAAATGCATAATTTTTACATTTTTGATAGCTTATTCAACAAATCTGTTGACCATTATCAGTGATCATTTGATTTACATCCATTTTAAATCCTATATTATTATCAGTCGCATTTGTTATCGTATCTTTGAATATTGGCCGGTTTGTTCCATATTAGTCGCCAATTCTATTTCCATTCATGCAGTTTACTGTTCTGTATTTTTATTTTTCCTCTATCGATCCTTTGGTTATACTGTATAAAAAAATTTGTTATGCTTCTAAAAGTTAAAGTATCAACACCAATACTAAAATGAACTTTTCTGTATTTTTTCTCACACTATCAGTGATTTAAGCATCCTCAATTGAGAGATTCCCTTTTTCGCAGTAAAAAGAACGGCTTTTCTGTGACATTGCCTGATGATCGCATGATTAAAATCTATGAAAATGGTCTGAATGACGATTTTAATGATGACTATACGATTTTTTTCTGTTCAGACTTGTCCAAAGCTTTGATATCATTCGTTTCATGAAACATTAGATGTGATGTCGTTAATTATTTATTTTTCAGGATATTATTAGAATTTTATCATATATTTTTCCTCAGCGTACAAATTTCCGAAAAGTTACTTAAATTGTCTCGAGTGTGAGCTTTACAAAAAACAAGCGTAAATTTAGCAGATTTACATTTTATGTAAAAGGAGAAATGTTATCTCTTCTCAAAATTGGCGTGACTACTTTCTGACATCCAAACAATCATAGCCATATTAACAATCATTTACACAACAAGCCGGTCTTGAAAATCTAATTAATTGACTATGAAATCTTTTTCTATTTACAATAGATTGACAACGTTCGTAAAATAAGTAATTTATAAAAACAAAATTGAGAACTTGATATTCGGTTCTTGTTTAGGTTTCTCGTCATAGTAAAAGCTTAATTTATTTGATGACATAAAATATATATTCTTATTTAAATGTGGGCCTGCTTCTCTGTATAGTAATAAATCACCGCTTAAAATGACTCGCATGTTAAATCTATGACCTAATTCCTATAATAATATTTTTTTGTACTCTCTCAGATATGGGCCTGTCTAAATTTCAGTACATTTGCACCGAGATGAACATATGGCTTAGAATCATTATATTTTATGATTGCAAATTATATATTTACAAATTCAGAAATTTGGTTTATGTATCTATCAACATGCAGATAGAATGCATTACTATTATAATAAGAAACAGAAATTTTAGATGAATTTCGCTTGAATAGAAAAAACTTTTTTAACCAGATTGTATATGGTTTAACATATCATACGGCACCAACTCCAAAATATGGTGTCAAATTTCAATGTCAGTAATAGTTATGATTTTTGGTTTCTAACGAGTCATTATCTGACTCAATTCAAAATTTATGCTATTTTTTGAGGAGGATGAGAATTTAGCAGGCATAAATCTACATTTTTATTGAGATTTTTGAGTTTAAATGACCCATATCAAGACTTGTATGAATGTCTTTTATACTGTTGTTGAATATATTCAAGGTTTGAAATTCATTTGATCTCTTACTGACCAAAAAATGGGAAGAAAATAAATTTGAGACATCACTGTGATGAAATAAGCTCGCCATTAAAAACAACATTATATATTGTTTAATTTTATCATTTTAATCTCGTGGGAGTTGTAATATAGGTTCAAACTATTTTTTATCATTATCAAATTGCATCGATCGTAAAATTGAATATCATAAATTTATCATGTGAAATGACACTTATTCTTCTGATATTTGAAATCGTTTAAATTCTACAATAACCAAAGAATTAAAAGGGTAAAAATTCTAACTGAATTTAATCAAAGAAATATTTTATTTTTTCCAACAGTTTGTATATTTACATCAACAAAAATTGTTTGAATTCAAGTTTGTTGACGAATGCATATTTTATGAAATAATACATCGTAATTAGATATATATAAATTTTTTTAATCCGACTGATTTCCCTTGTATTTTTGATTCTAATAAATAGGCAATGTCCTTGCCTCAAGCTGGAAGTGAAACAGGTGGCGCGAAATCGTCGGAAGATCAAATTCCTATGTCTAGATATGATCGGGTATTTATTTATGCCTTATTTATTTAATAATTTCAGATATTCCCTACAAACTGATAAACTTCACATTTTTCTGTTTAATATAAAATATTGAAGCTCATATAAAATATCTTCATATTTTTATGTTTATCTACGCCTTTTATTCTCATCTCAAGTGTATTTTTAATAATTTGTAATCCATATTTATCATCCCAAATATGATACATTCCAAATTTCATTATTCTCTTAGTACCATGACGTGAATAACTAATTTTTGGTCACATATTTTATTACATATTGTTTCAAACGGGTTAAATGGATTCAGTGGAATTTTTATGATTAATAATAACCGGTGTCTTAAACAATGAAATTGGTTATTTCCTTACAAATTGTAAAATTAGCAATAATTCGCCACATAGAGTTAAATATGGAGTTTCTGTTTATTGATTCATGGATAATTCTTACTTCCAGAGAATCCATCCCATGAAACCAAGGCGATTTATTATATTTTACCACCAATCACTGTTGTTTTAAAATGATTTTCTGGATGTAATACTCTGGATGACAAAAATATTTAGATGAAACATGGGGTTATAAGTCCGATAATATTTTCATATTTATTTCAAAAATACTCATTCAACACATTTTAGAACCAAATCTATTTAATAGGCATGCGTTAACTTTTTATGATCAACCTATCTTTTCAGTTTTATATTCATATCATCCTACAAAAATGGATTCTTTCCATCATAAGATTAATTATTTTATTCCTAAAAATCAGCAGATGTTAATTCTTAAAAAAAAATGGTAATTCCTGTTATTTCTTTTAAGTTGATACGAATTACTACATTTTAAATATACGTATCCAGTTTAGTCCCTGATAAATTTGTTGACTCTTAGAAATGTGCATACGATAGGGAGCGTCAAAGAAGACGTCGCGAAAGAATAAAGGAGAAAGGCGGATTGGAAGAACTAGAAGTACGTTAACAAATTTTTGATCACCGTTGGAAATATTTTTTAATATCCCGGAAACAAATCTAAATATTTGGAAAAATCTGTTTGATATTTTCTCATAATATCCTTTTAAGTTTCTTCACAAATCATAAATTGACAAAAATCCTTAGTGTTCTTAGATTTCATAAATAAAACAGTTCAATAACCATGAAATAAATTAATTAATATTTGATTCACAAATATACATCGTTACATATTTTCGAGTCCTATTTCACCCTTTAAAAAAATTACTATTTTAGCTCGCATTCTCTGTTAGAATACGTCTTTAGGTCTAATTTATGATAAAGTTCTTTCAATATCATAGATTTATCATAGAATATGATTTTGCTATTATAGGCGTGTATGGATTATCAAAAATTGAATTTAACACCTAAACCACCCGAAAGATTTAATTAGGAGAACTTCCAAATTTCAATAATTATATTTGCATTTTGTTTTAATTGACAGTGTCAATAAAAGAATTAACCACGTGCATTGTTTGATAACATTGTTATAAAACGATAGTTCTATTTGAAACATGATCAATTTTGTGAGCTATTTTATTACCAACGTGACCATGTAAACTATACAGCCAAAAATCATCATTAAACCAAATTCACTGGGTAGATGATGTATTTTTTACTCCTGTCATTCTGTAAGATTACATATCTTCAAATATTTTGAGTGATGCAATCTCTGTGATGTTTTAATGAGAATATGTCTATGTTTATCTTTAGATACGCTCCCATATGATATTTGTTTAAACAAAGGAATTTTAATAATTTACTCATTCGTCAGATTTTTTTTTCATCTTAATATCCTGTTAGAATGTTATGATTATAAACATAGTATTTTAGCTTATTTATCAGTAACTCATGATTTTAATAGAATGTTGGGATAAAGTATTTTACCGGTGTTTAATTTGTTCAAATTGTAAGAAATCAAATGTAAAAAGTCATTTTTGGGATTGGAATCATTTAAACAACAATTGAATGCATCAGACGTTTTTTGGATGACCTTGATGTTGGATATGATAAGAAAACAAAGTTTTAGTCACGCATATCTATAATTCTTGAATGAATAAACTGTTTTCAAATTTGTATTCATTTTTAAATGAATCATTTCAAATCATTCAATGATATTGCTTGATGGATTAATAATATCTTCATGTACCAATTGAGTTATTATCAGCTGGTCATCTACTAAAATATTTCAAATGAAAGCAAGTTAATGGTCATAAAATTGTGATTAATCGAGATTTTTATTTTCGCATTCTTTATAATTTCTTGTATGGATGGGTGATACATTAAACTAATGTATATCCAACCGAGATTCGGTTATATTTATTGATTATTAGTATAAAAAACGGCATCAGGATAGTTCTAAAAAGCACAGAGAAAAGAAAAGAGAGGAAAATTGGGAACGAAAAAGAGTAAGAACAAATTTTTATTGTGATCACTAAATACTGATCATTTGTCTCATAAATAACATTTTTTTAATTGTGTTTTTTGAATTATTATCTCAGATTTAAAAACTGTTAAATAATAGTATAATCAGTACCAGTATTTTAACTCATATTTTACATTTGATAACAATTTCTGGTTGTCCAATATCTATATCTTTTTAACGAAAAAATGTTAATGTTTCAAATATCACCGTTTAGGTAAATTTAATCTGGATAGTAGCTTCTGTAAACGATATTTTCGTTCTGTGATTAAATTCAAATGCTTTGTGAAACAGGCATGGCTATTGTATTTCATACCTTATCACGTGATAAGACTTAAAATCCGTGAGCCTGACATCTTTGAAAAATCTTCCTACGAAGAAGACGATAGTTCATTCACGAGGATCATATTTCGATAAATTTGAGAGTCATTCTTTAAATAATCGTTTATCATTCAATTTGATCTGTTATATATTCATAATCAAGCATTTTAGAAAGTAACCGCCAGCCCTAAACCTTGACCAGTTAGGATTGGGTCGTTGTTGATAGTACTAAAATCACTATATTCAATAGCTTTTTATTTTTTCTATATATTTATTACCAGGGCTGTCTTAATGACTAATATATTGAATAGATATGAAACCCGAAAATATACTCGCATGTTTAAACATATTTAAAGCATATTCTGTCCCATATTTCTCCTCATTAATTCACAATCATCATTTTTTATGATGTATTCTGCTTTCTTTTTGTATTTTTCTAAAAATCATGAAACAGGATTTAAAGATTAATCGGGTGCACCTTTAAATCTTGTGATAAATCACAACCATTTGTGGAATTTTTATTATTATTTTGGTATGTGTAACTCGATTTCAGTTAATTTAAACTAAAAGAACATATAATATTATGGCATTCTTAAGTTTGATTTATGTTTGATGTTTTTGAGCGTCATTTTATGTTTGTTCATATTGAATTCATTCAAGAAAATATTTCATTTTGCTCATCAAATATTTGTTATTATAATTTTAGGCGATGGTACAGCAAAACCCTGGTGATATCGCAAGCACGTCATCAAATTGCGATTCAGAATCTCAGGTCAGTGTTATTCTCAATTTTTATAATGTAAATTTTCGTAATTAACTGGTATCTTTCAAGATTATGATCACTGTTTTACCGTGAACAATTCATATCATAATTTAAATATAAAATAATGCTTTTTACCTCACAATCATTTTTATGTATTTTCTCTTAGGCTATTTTTGGGTTTTTATTTCATCACGTTCATATTATTAACCTGTGTATACTTAGCATGTTTTTTTTTACTTTTCTCAAGATTAAAATGAGATTTTTTGAACTAATCTCAAGTATTTCATGATAGTTTCTCTTATAATGTAACAAAATTGTAACTCATTTTCTAAATGAAATATTCCATGTTGTCCATACCATATATTAAACAACGATGAGTGTCGCATTCTTTCGTTGATTTTCAGGATGAAATATTTAATATTCAGTAGATCAAAGACTATGAGATCAGTAAAAAATGGACGAATTTTGTGATCTTCCGTCATATATCATAGGCAACGTTTTTATATATCACATAGTCTGTTTTATTTTGAAATGCGCGCATTTATATATTGGATTTTACATTCAATCGTTTCCACCGTGCTTTTCAAACTTTTCCATTTTTGCGCGTGCGTCATTTGTTTAAAATTAAATGGATCGTGTTATTTCTTTTTCGTGGTAATTGACCATTTTAATGATTATTCTTCGAACATCCGGCTTAAATTATTCGTTTTCTCTCATGATTTTAAATAATGTGCCATACAAAAGATGACGCGCGCGCAAAAGAATGAAAACGATTGATGATAAAATACGGTAGTGTCAACATTTGCATTTTTATCAGTACTTTTATATTCAAACTATCGCGTGTAAATAATTGAATTTTTAATGATATATTTGGGCATTTTTTGCATTTAATTTTTAGATTATCATGCCGAGTGATGATCCGGAAGATTTTGGTGCTTATATGGCTCATCGATTTTTTATCCCTGATCCAACCCAAAAGGTAATTCGAAGAATCATTAAAATCTTAGATGTATTTTATAGGATTTTATAGTACATAAACGATTCTCTCTGCCTATATCATTAATTATACATTTTAAAAACTGTTTTTCATTCAAGAGTATTATAGTTGTAATTTTAAACACCCTAAAAAGTATAACATTATTTCAATCAGTGAGCAGCAATTTATCTGCATTATTTTCTGTTTTATATTTAAGGGGCTTCATATGATTATATGGTAAATTCTATGTAATTTCTGGCAAAATTTTGAATTGTAAGAAATCATTAATTGCTTAAATTTTGGTTTGTATGTCATTTCATTGCATCAGTATTGGTAAGAATTCAGTACGTGTCTTGTTATACAGTAAATATCAAAATTGTTTCGAAAAATAAATGTCGTATTTATTGTTTTTGTCTGATTTTCCGGTACTTTTCTCAAATATTTTAAATGTAACTCATTTCAAACGTTTACAGCTCGTGTGTTTTTATGAAAAAATTCAATGGCGAGATAAAGAATTTTTGTCAATTTTTTGATCTTTTTATATAGTTGTAATAAATTTCAATTAATATAGATTCATGGTTCAGATACTGGATGATGCCTTAAATTTGAGTTTGGCGAATATATCGTAGTACTATCTAATTTATGTTGATAAGATGAACGTATGGTAAATTTGTAAACCCAGTTTTCGATAATTAAAATCCTTCAGCCAATTTAATTTGTATGGATATTTAAAATGTAGACAAAATAGCAATTTATCACAATTGTCCCCATTCGGGATCTCTCGGTTTTTTTTCGTCTCTTTCTTATTTCGTGTTTAGAATTCATTTGTAAATAATCCTGAAATTGTTTCAGAAAATTATTGTTAAAGATATTCAGCGAAAGTTGGGATTTTGTTCAATTTATTATGAAAATTGTTTTGCAAAATTATACTTGTTAAAAAAAATAGATTCTCACGAAACCAAACGATGAAACAATTAGAATTCATTTAATTCCAATTATAAGTTGAGGAATTCGTAGTATGTATATAACTTAGTGATACATCAATTTTTTTAACTCTAAGTGGATGATTTTTCGGGGTTAGTGATAAACATGATAAAATAGTTTTTGAAGTTTTTATTTTGGTGATTAAATAATTACTGAGTGCCCAGAGATGGCAAATGTTTGTGATTCCATCCTATTTATTATGTCGTTAATTTGGTCTTAACTTATTGAAACATTCCCACCTTTTATTTGATAAATATAAACCAAAATAAACATTTTTACAAAGAATTTGGAAAGAATGAACAAATCATAAATTGTAATTGCTTAAATTTAATAAGACCGATGGATCAATTATCATTTTTTAGATATTTACATTGATTTTATCATGTCAAAAGACAGAAAGTGAGGATATTATATATGGCTTCATTTCTGTACAAAATTACTGACTTAAAAATAAGTGAAACATGATTTTATAAGATTTTTACTTATCTCCTGTATGTAGGCAGCTCAGATTACTATCAATCCAATTAACGTGTGATTTATAACCTGGCGATTACATATATCTGTTGATCTATAAATCGAAATATTCCGTCGGGCTTTCTATAAATGTGCTTAATAATCTGAATTCATCTGGCATGCTGTGTTCAAGTTCGCTATCTGGTGTTTCCTGAACGAATTATATCATTCATATAAAATCAAACAATATTTTTAGATTCAATGACTGTGACATCTTTTACACCATTTCAGGAGCAAATACATATTGGCTGATTCATAAGGCCGATTATTTTTAACTAAAAAAATGATTTCAAAAAAGAGGCATGAAGTTTCCAAAAGTATTTTAATTAAATAGAAATGATCTCTCTGTAAAGCTCTGGAAGCAAAGGGTGTTGATTCTCGGATCCGTCTATTGTAACTTTTTTGCGATATTTGCCTTGACATTGTGGCAATAAATTACTTCAAAAAGTTGGCATGACAAATAACAAAATTAGGCTTTGTAATCGTCTCCCTTTTCGAAAAAAACAGCTCTATTTCATTCAGCCATGGAGAATAGGGTACCAAAATACTATTTCATTGCTCCTTGATTCTATTAATTGACGAATCTCACTTGAATGGTGGAATACAATATTGACCATTAAAAATACGTATGAAAGTGTATTTGACAAATGAACAATTTCTTGTTGTATCAATCCAACTTTTTTGTGTAATTGTGAAAGCGCTAACACATCAGAGAATTTTCCCTTCGTTCTCATTCCATTTCATTCAATTCGTCTAATTTGAATAATTAACAAATCAAATAGTGTTGTGTT
>JWZT01001161.1:115848-137258 GCA_000827895.1 Thelohanellus kitauei | reverse complement strand
CCTTCAATATCCCCAAACCAATAACGTCTGAAAAACGGTTTTCTATCGACTTTTAAACCCAGAGGAAGGAGACTACTGCTTCGATCTGATACCTTTCAATAAACCCACAATCATTTCGGATATTTGAATTACCACCTTTTGTTCGACGGAATCGTATATGGGGCATTGCCATATATTTTCATTTAAAGATAAATGAAGTTCGCGATAAATATCGCTGGAACCTAAATTGGACTGAGATCTAACATCAAGGAAGTTGCTGATATTATTATTTGGTGGTGTCAAAGGATCCGTAATGGAGTGTTAGGAAACGAGAGATTCACATGTATGAACGCCTTTCATGGTTATAGAGTTATCTCGCCTTATGAATCTTGCTTCACATCCGCTAGAATAACTTGACCAACTATAGAAAATAGTATTTTTATTTTGTCGTATTTTCCACTGTAAAAAGCTATTATAAACAATACTCGATGACATTTTAACACACACAACTGATTTTGGTCTTTCGATGATTTGTTACATCGATTTACTGTATTTTTTCTTTAAGTTGAACCAAGAAGAAGTGATCTTGATGAATTCAATTTATATTTAGTTTTAAATTAGCTAGTGATTTTGCGCGGTGCATTTTAGTCTAAATTGGTAATTTTCGATTTGCAAAGGTGCGCACAATAAAAGGTGGTATTTTACTCCTGCCTTAACCCATTTTAAAATGACACATAAACCATACTATCTATCCGTGAACAGGAAGTCAGATGTTACTCAAAAATCGATGCGTGAAATCCGGTGGCGCAGAGATATAGGTGAGCGAAAACCCGGGTGCGAGCGAATTTAGTTGCGGAGATCCCGGTATGAGAAATATCACCCAATCCTTAAAGAGATAGTAATTTTGAACAGATTCATGGTTGAAAGCTAGATAAAAAACTTATTAGGATGAAATGTGATAAAGGCGACGAGCGAGTACCTCGTCTCCGGGTTGCTTCGAATCACGCCAACCGCTTCATATTTCAAAATTGAGAATAGTGACGCTTTTATCCATTTTTTCAATTAAATGAGTTTTTGAATAAGAAAAGACTCTGACCCCTAGGGGTTTTTGGAGAACGAATACCAAAAATATCCATTTAAACTTCTGGTTACCAAGCCTACTAAGATTCAAAAAATTAAATTTCAATAAGTGTATCTCAAAAGTATTTTCATATTTATTGAGTGACAGTATAGGTGGCCTTTCCCTCGAGTTTTCTTGACCGATTTCTTGTCTGTTTTGAGTGGTCTTTAATAAGATTAGAGGCGACTTTAAGCGATGTCTATATCAAAAATTTATTACTTTGGTGGCCCAGGGGCTGATCCACAAATTTCTGACAATACGGCCAGTTTTCCTCAGTGTTGGTCTGATGCCCTTTTTGCATTTGGTGAGGTGATGAGATGTGAACATTTTCTTGACCGCTTTTTTATCTAAATATAAGGTGTGGACAACCTCCATGCTTCACAGTCAGGACCAAAGAATCCACATTCCGGTCAGGCTGGCGAATATCAACGGCCTATAAGACGCGCTTTTACCTTTTTTTGAACCAACCCGCAGTATTTTCGCTTATGACGCCTCATAAGATTGAAAGGTTCCTAAATTTAAAAGAATCACTGACCTTGGTCAGGACGAGGCCATTATTTTTAACCAAGAAGCAGTTGTTCTTCTTTATTAACTCCCATTCAAGATCAAGAGGCATGATTGTCAATAGTCCGATAATGTACGCGAATTAACGATATACAGGGCAATCGTGGTGATTCTTATTATCATGATTTGGTTTAAGATTAATAAGATTAAAGGCCAGAAGAGTTTCATAAATATTCATAACTGAGCAAACTGAGAAACAAACCTGAATATTCTAGTACGCAGTCTCTGCAGTAGACTCGGTCCCCTGAATCCAGCGATGATTCGGAGTTGAGAATTTTCGATTTTTTCTTCTTTACGAGCTCGTCGACGTTTTAGGAAGTGGTCCATGGTTCACCCCGCCCCTTGCCAATAATGAGTTTTTTTAAGGAGCACTCAATGATCATGAGATCCGTCTAGAGTAAATTGCTTGTCGGCATCTTCAACTGGAAAGAGCCAAAACTGAACTCATCATCTAATAAAAAAGAGGTTGAGGGTTCCACGTGGTAACTGCCGTCAAGTAATTGTATGTAGTCAAAAGTTCACATCATGGTGAGATGTTGAGTTTTTAAACATGTATCTGCTTTCCAGTGATGGCTGGCGGTATCTTTTACGCACAGAAATCGCCCTTGCATTTGATGGTTTTTCAAGAACAAATAAGGCTGGCTTCAATAGGAATTCTATTATGAATCAAAAATGGGCTTAATATGTTATTTTTGAGCGCAACGTCCACAGGTCATGTAAACTCCGAAAAACCAACATGACTGTTGTGGGATGTTGCACTTTATACTTTCAACAGCTGTGTTCTTTAATTTCTCAAGTATCTATAACGGTTAGATCTTGAGGTTGGTAGATATCCTTCTTACTTTCAAAATATTGAACAGCTATCTGCGTCTTGAATGGTTAATACTTCATGGGCACCTTCACACTCGTTTATGTTGGAATTATTTAAAAACTATTAAAAGTTGAAACAGAGGAGGAATGTTGACGAAACCTACCCTGTATCTTTGTCATAAAAGCAGTCCAGTAAGTTCATAATCAGTCTCGATATATTTGGTCTTCTCTACCCGTGGTTTGAATATTTATGGCATTAAACCAATGTTTAGAGGTTATTCAAATCATTAAAAGGAAAAATATTGAACTAAAAAGCCGAACTAGGGCCCCAACCGTTTGGCAGTCAGTCATGAATACACGATTTCAAGATCTCTTCGAAAATGATATTTCAAGAGACTGCCAACTCCTTAATTTTCCCGGTCACTGTGCATTGTAAATGCGGGGAATTGAGAGTCTAACGGGTGTTGTAACACAATTATCCCTCATCTATGTTTTGATAGTAAAAACTACTTCATATCGAACTCAACTTGAAGAAAAAACTTCAGAATGTTTAAAAATTAGACATTTGTGGATACTAAGCGACTTGGTCCAACAAAGTAGATGAAATCAGGTTGATGTGCATAAATGAATTTTCTATCTCTAGTTATGCAGTAGCAAAATATTAGGTCATGAATTATTAAAAAGCATACGAATTTTTAGCCATGAATATTGATGATTGTGAGGTTGAACACAAGAAACTATATTGGGCACATTGAAGCCGATAGCAAAGGTCAAATGTGATGTCTGTGAGGAGTATATGTATTTGAACCACGTGTTTTTATTTTAAGATGGAAATGAAGGTATCAAATATATATCGGGCTGAAGCCCAATAATCATAGTCAGAATTGACTAGAAAAATGCGCTATGGTTACATGGATGTCTGC
The DNA here is from genome assembly GCA_000827895.1 of Thelohanellus kitauei. Classification (NCBI taxonomy): domain Eukaryota; kingdom Metazoa; phylum Cnidaria; class Myxozoa; order Bivalvulida; family Myxobolidae; genus Thelohanellus; species Thelohanellus kitauei. Next base: position 133,862 of record JWZT01001161.1, on the reverse strand, counting down.
GTTTCAGAGATGTTGGAAAAATGTCAGATAATGAAAATTTCTAATCATCAAAATAAGGATATATAAAATTTCTTAATCTATTATAGCACAGTTTCTGTTTCATAAAAATGCTCACCAAATAATCGGATACAATGGTATAGACTGAGAAAATCAATTCTACTAAGGGGTCCTGGTTATTGACTCTATCACGAATTCTCTTGGTTTAAAAATCTTAGGATACGTCAAGTCAATTTTGGCCATGTAAGGATTCAGCCCGTGGGTGGGAGCGTATGGATCGTTACAGATTTGAATTCTATCAATCTCATTACTTACGAATCTGCCGCTCTCATGGAAATATCGAAATATGCATCTTCATATCCTATTGTTTGCATCATCTTTACTAGAAAGAAACATGTGTCGCAAAAGGGCAACAGGATATTTTTCAAAAACTTTCACGTCACTATTTACGAGACGATTTACATGTCCTTTATCCCTTGACCGGAAGTTTGAATGGATTTCATTGCAACGCTGACAATTCTTTGATAAATAGTGTCTCGAATAACCGTATATGCTCGATTTATATACATGGTCATCATCGATAGACTGACGTTTGTGTATTTTCTTGTGATGAATGATCAAACCTAGGGTCTAAGCTCAACAATGGATGTGAAAGCATGTCATCTGGAATTGGTACTTTTTGGGTATCTGATAAACAAAGGAAAAAATATGGGAAATCGCGCAATAAATCGTCGATCTTGAATTAGAATCGAAAAACGTGAGAGTCAAGTAACTTCCCGACATAGTGCATGCATACACAATAAGAAAATCGCATATTTGGCATGCTAGATAATTCGTAGCGCTATATTTCACTTCAAAGTATACTCTATTATCATTGTAAAAATCGATAAAATCGCTGTATTTTTTCGTTTTAATACAGTAGAAATCGAGCAGTAATAAAACAGCCAATGGATCAGAAGGGTCCAAACTAAGTCATTTCATAATATACCAAAGCAGTAATTTGCAAACTTCGAGACAAGCACGATAATAACATCGTTCTGACATGTTTAAAAGATGAATGAACAAGCATAAGTGCAAAGTTCTGATTTAATTGGACTAAGGACCTGTTTTCGTAGATGTTATAAAGTAGCCTGTTCTTTCCATCAAAGAAATTGAATTCGAAGCCTCTTGATTTTTCGAGAATATATATCGCACGTTCAGGTATAAGAAAACTATATACCAACAAGATTTTTCTGAATCTCCAGTGGCTCATCACGAACCCTGGACAAAAAACTGTATCGAAAAAGTGACTCGACGTGACACGGATTCTCCATCATTATTATCTGATTACCAATTTTAATTACTGATAATTCCTGTTCGTTACCCATTACACAAAGATTGTAAAACTTTTTCGTGGTTTCCATATAAGTTTGGGAGTAAACGTATTTACCGTATTTAATTCTGAATATTGACAACGTTATACCCTTCGGATCGCAAGTAAATATCCATTGATATACCATTCAGTACCATGTATTGCCACTCAGGCTCACAGGGAACCATGTAGACGCTACGTTAACATCTCGACATACGTTTTGAGATTATGTTTCCTAGATTACCGTAAAACTTACGGCACTGCTCGTTTTTCAATGAATTTATAAAGAATATCCTCTTCGATAGTGTAGTCGAAATTTTTTTTGTTAATTATAAAAAAGTTAGAGATATCTTTGGACTCTATAATAGAATTCGGAGTATCTTGCTGTATTGTGGGTTCAGTGACTGAATTTTGATTTTTCTTGGATCGTTTCTTCTTTTTCTTTGATTTAGGTGCCGCTGAATCTTGTTTCGACTGATTGCCAATTTCAGATTCACGATTGGTCTCATCAGGTTCCTGATCTGATTGTTCTTCGAGAAATTCTATTTCGAAATTGGCGGCCATCGGATCAAAGATCGCCCTTCTAGACTCGTCAACTTCACACTCAGTTTCTTTGTCATTTTCTATTTCCTGTTTTGAGGTTAATCGTTTAATTTGGCGAGCTGACATCCCACTTGACTTGATAGGAATGCGGCTAATTACACGGGCAATCGTAATCGTTCGGTGTATACAATAGGTTCCTAATTTACATCATCCTTTGTTACGGACTTAGAAGCCATGTTTTTTTACGAAGCGGCTTGAGGATACCCAACATCATATAATGTAAGTAAAATAAGATCTTTAAATCGCAAGGACTATATTTCCATACAACTAGAAATAGAATGCAAGTTTATGAAGCGAGAACGTAGACCTATTCAGACTAAAGAGGAAAGCAATTCACGGAATACCGATTTAATGTTCGTATTATTTTAAAGTGCGAACTCACTTGGGACCATATAAACTGTGCAAAACAAATACTCAATTTCTTTGTTAGTAATACTGAACCTGATTGGTAAGAAAGACGGAAAGATGAATTCATTTACAAAACAACCTCAGCAACCATTTTAAAGGTGGAGAGTAAAAATTTCATCTATAAAAATCGGATATTTGATATATGTGATATGGATACCAAGTACCTCATCTGACCTCGAAATTAAGGTTGAAAGGTGATACAGCCCCTTTCAAAATATTTCTCTGTTCCGTCAGTAAACCCCGTTACATCTTATGAGATTTTTAAGAGTTAGATATACGTTATGTAAATAAGACGACACTAATATCAGTTCTATAGTTAGACAATCTTTTCATATCCATTCTATAGATCAATCCATACTCCTACAAATGACAAAATCACCAAATTTTCTTGATGGAGGGGTCAAGATTCGATCACGATTTCCTCGGTAATGTTCTGGCAAACCACACACCTAAGACCAACTTTACACTGAAAACAAATGATCACTTTCTACAGCCATGAGTTGAGTTCGTATTGATTTCTCTTATTCATCCAAGCCGATACACTGTAATCAGAACATCATGCAAAAAATGAACTACCCTTGACACTCGTTGCGTTTCTGCTTTAGAGTACAATCTAAAGTCTGGAACGGGCAAAAATCTTTTCATATTGATTAGCCTCATTTTTAGAGCTGCTTACTCTAATTTTAATAGTCGATTATGCCAAAATATTTAAAACACTTTCGAATCATTGACCAAATCCGATATTCACCTTTAAGGAGTTCATTTTTTTCAAAGTTATCGACAATGAGAAATTCCTAAAGAATATTCAAAAAGTTTAAAAACCATGGCCATTTTTAACTGTGTTTGCTAATTCGAGAAACTCTTATCTAAGCATTCAGGGTCGGAAAATGAACTCTTTCACAGTGAAGTGGAAATGACGATTTTAAGAAAGGGCAAATCATAAGATTGAAGCCCCTTGGGATAATCTTGATATTATATCGTAAATGGTCCTTTACTGCAAACAAATACCGGGTTTCGCAAGTAAAACCGTGAAACGTGACGATGCTTATTGCGCACTTAAATATTCATGTTTATTGTTAACAATATTTTAATATATCGAATGAATATTTTCACAAATTTTTATCATTGAATAATTTTCGATATAACTCTCAACGAAAATAGTTACAATACATAACAAATACTATTCTGACAATCCATAATATAGTTAATAGCCGTGATTAATATTTAGGTACGCTATGAGCGTCCTCGCATTTCAAGGTTTTGATTGCAAAACCCTGTACCTGTTTAGTGAATTTTCTGTCAAAAGGTGGCCTTTAGAATTCATTATAAAGGGGGAGAGCTGATTAAGACAAGATTTAATAGTTTTGGTAATTTGTGCTCTTCGATCTCTCTATTTTGACAAAAAACTGTAGATGGGTTGTGAGGTGTAAAACATTCATTCATGTACGGTTTAGAATAATTTTACCGAAATTAAATTTGATTTTTACAAAAAATAATGGAACACTGTTTAACAACGTGATTTTTTCTTTCTGAGAAGCGCTTTTTTGAGAGCACTAGCCCTTTCTTTGAATGACCTGGATTTCTTTTTTTTCACTTCGTATCTATTTTTTGCCATGTTATAGGGCTTGTTCTTCTTTTTTTCGGTATTCGTGGAGCTGGATTTGGGATTGAACCTCCAATTTTTATGAGGATTGTAATGTTCCTTGTTTTCGGAATTTTTCTGATTTTTGCTCTTCTTGAGATTATAAACAGTCGCAATATCCTCATAGTTAGTGATTTCAGCCATACTTTTTGATGATTTCGACTTTAATTTTTCAAAATCTTCGTCATCCAGAATTTCGTTCATACATATATCATGGTCCAAAACTGGAAAATCGAATTTTTTTTCAGTATCTGACGCCTCGGAGCAATTTGACCCAGAATCATCTTCTATGTTGATAGAATTAGACGTGTTTGTTCTAGGCTTCGAAATTTGATATTTCTTTGCGAGAATCTCAGGATTTATAGCTCTCAAAAGTTGTAGTAACGACCTAGCCGCGGTCATAACAGACCTTTCAGCCTTTCTGTCGTGGCAATATTGAACCAAATCGTTAGCAATTATGGCATCAACAGCCTGTGGAGCACGTGAGTAGATCTCACGAACTGAATTTATGCCAACCGAACAGATTTCGGGTGGGTTTTGCAAAGAAACAAAATGGTGGCATATTGTTTCGACTACTGGCCTAATAAATTCGGCGGGAATCAATTTATGAGAGGCTTGAGCTACACAGTTCATTATCTTGATCACACCGGTTTGGTGTGGCCTCAAATAGTTAAGAGAGTAGTCAAAAACGGAGGGAACTACCAGTTCGTGATAGAAAGCAACACGTGACAATACTTCCAGTACCAAAATTCGATACTCCAACCGTTTAGTTTTTTTTACCAGTCCGAATATCTTGTCACAAAAAATTTGGGGTGAATAAAGAAATCGAATCAACGAGTTGTCCTGTTGTTGATCATCTGGTTTATTTGAGGCTTTTGCGATCCTTTTTGCAGTTGATTTTAGTTTTCTCGCGTATTTTTTGGCATTTCGACTGTTTTTGTGTACTTTCATTCTTTTAGATTCTTTAGATACGTAATCTTGGGCTTGAGCTAGGTCTTCATCGTCGTCGTCGGGTAGTTCTGAAATTTTTTGCATTTCTCCCTTCAAAGCCAGCAGTGCCATATATGAAACCTTGATGTGAGGCGAGAATACACCTTGGCTTATATGATTGGCCGTTTTCTCGTCCCTCCAAATGTTGCGGCGCCACATCTCCAAAAGTATGCATAAACAAGCGACCTGAACATTTTTTGTGCAATTGTCAACTATTTTAACATAAAATGAATTGATTATCTTGTTTCGTGAACTCTGGTCGAAATGGGACTTACGAAATCCTGTTTTAATATCTTTTAACAGTATTTTGAACAAGTCTGTTCGTAAATTCTTGTCTGGACAATCGAAAAGATTAACAATTACTTCTATAAAATCGGTAAGACTGATAATGTTGAATTTCCTCATCTTGAATAAAACAGCACATATCTGGTGCCTTGTTTTGCACTCGAGGTCCGTTCCGTGTTGCTTGACAAGATCATATAGCATTTTGATATACTCACCCTGGTGTTGGGGGTAATTATTGATCACAGCCCCCAAAAAGGAGACTATTATGACGAATTCATGATTATGACTCTCAAGAGTCCGAATTTGTAGATCATAGAGTGTCTTGAATCGGTTGAAATGCAATTCGAAATCGGTCAAATATGAATGGGGGTCTCTTTTCACCAAATTCTGTAGCTTGGTTATATTGGACTTGAACTCTTCCATAATGTTCGAGCTTGCGCATAATGTTAACAATTAACACATGTGGGCAAGCATCATCATTTTAAACAAAACTTGATTTTTACCTAATGGAAACCGATTTCAGACATTTCATCCAATTTATTATATATTTTTTGGACATTGGGTCGTGTGAAACTTATCCAACTTTTGTTTTGATTCATTAGTGAAACGCTGAAAAAGAGAGTCAAAGAGCCCACTCAATCAAATTTTTAATAAACCATGCGGCCTATTGGATTAAGTAGACATCCTTTCATCAAAATTACCATTATTAAAACGACATTTAACTAACAAAGATGTTTACGATTGATCCTACGTGATACAACGAGTGGTGTATAAGACAAGCCGAATTTCAACCTGAGCCTTAAATTCGAAAATTCCATTAGACTGAGACGTCAGTTCATCTGAAAACATTCATCGTTTTTATGGGCGTTATATTATTATTATAGGGTTTCCTAATCAAGTTCGTCACTTACCCAAACAAGTCCGGCACTTTTTATTTCATTAAAAATTAGTAAAAACGAATTCTTTAAAATTTTAGTCGTCAATTTATTCTGCTCAATGACATTTCGTTGTACTTTAATGAATTTAGATGGTATCCGTCGCAGTTAGAAGGCTTGATTTCATGTGAATTCCTTTATATCAAATTCAACAATTATGTTTCAGATCTTGGAAAACTGCCTTCAAGTTATTTTGCTGTTTGGAAAATAGATTCTCGGTAGTGTTAGAAATAGGTGAGTGAGTTGGGAACGAATTTTTCGATTTGATACAAAAGACTTCACATGAAACGACATCCTCTGACTGCTAAGGCTACTGCCAAACGACTTCATTTGGGTGAACAAGTTAACGAATAGAATTTAAAACATTTATTTTTTACTATTCTTTGATGAAATAAAAAATATCAAACCTAAATAGAACACCATATATAAGGATCCTTTCCAAGAGTCAAGAGATCCTCTTTCAGTGGTTAAGGTAGCAGAAGTAAGAGTTTATTTGCCAAAAGACTAAACTCTTAAATATTTCTAGCAATGCGAGGCTACATGTGGGTAAAAATCGTCTTACTCCGCATACTGTATAAGGATGACATACACATATCCCTCGATTTACATGGTAGATTGGTTCCAAAGGAAACCGTATAAATTAAACCCAAAATATACAGAAATGGTAGATTGGTTAATAAAAACCGCTTAAACCAACCAAGACAAGGATGTCAAGAGAACAAGACCACGTTTTTCACCAAATAAAAATGTTTGAAATTAAAAACCATACTCATGTAATATTCAACTTATTTCTGAAGTAGAAAAGATAAAATATACCTGCTTGAAACAAGCAATGACAAAAAATGAACAAATACATATAAATAAAGAAAGTTTGAAAGATATTAAAACAAGCCAATAGTCTTCAGCGAAATCTTCAAATGAGGGGTCATTTATTATTGGTTTTTGTATTAGATCATTCTTCGCGAGATAACGTTATCTTATTCTTTGAGATGTTTTTTTTTGTTTTTGTCATGAAAACCGCAATGATCATTTGTTGTGTTTGGTTAACCTCTGTGGACAGTTCTTTAATTTTGTGCGTGAATGTTTTTGCTCGAGTCAAAATTGCTTATTAAACCTTGACTAAGGGTATCTCTCGATTTTGAACCGATTAATTTTACTAGTCAGGCTAAAAGGAGTAGAATGTTAAAACACGAGATCGAAATTCTGAGTTATGCCAAATAAACAATTTATAAAAATCAAATCTACCAGTGCTTCCGTTTGAAAATTTAACATTTCATTTTGATGTTTAAGGTTAACATGTGTATGTGACTCATTTCCTGAGGTTATTGGCTAATTAAATCAAGTTGTTAAACATATTTATTCAGTATGTGCAGACTAGAAATTAAAAAAATATCACAAAAAACCATGTAAAATCTTTCCGTATAAGTTGAGAGATAGGTGTACTTCAGACTGTTCCCGAATGATCGCATAAATATATCAAAGATTTTAAGTTTAGCTAAAGGCGACATGTTAGTTTTTGTTAAATATTTCTAAGTTCGAAATAAATGATTAAAAACGAAAATGAAAAAATTTAAAGTTTAGGATCGTCAAGATATTCTGGCCTAATGTGATGTGGTGACATGAATCCTGTAAATTAAAATAGAGGAAATTAATGTTAAAATCCATACCAAAAGACCTAGCTCTTTTGACAGCGTTATAGACTTCTGCGTATCTAGCAGGGCACAACCCGCTTTCAGCACGCGTTTTTATGAATCCTGTCTCTGGTTTCACAAACTGTGACAATAAGCGCGCGTTCTGTTGAATAACAAAATACCTTGTAGTCTACAACTATTCTCAGTCGACAGAGTATGCATTCCGATTCTCTTTTTGGTTTCTAAGTTAACTTCCCTATATACTTCATGCCCTTCAAGGTCTTTAAGCGCATCTGAAATAAAGGTGGAGGGAACCTCTTATTTGGATCTTTGTACGATGTAATTGTTTCCATGTTATTTTTTTGATGATACTGATGTTAAAGAATTTATTCATTTGCGATTGCGTAATAGATCAACAGTGAGAGAACACGGGATGTGATGCCGCAAACTGTTTACCAGCTGATGGGCTATTTTAGAGCATCTAAGGAGTCGAAATCCTTTTTACTTACAGGTTTATTGTATGTGGATCTGACCCCTGTCATTGTTGAAACATGTTACCTGGTTTTGCATTTATAAATGCACTAATTTCAATGATAAATGCGTTTTGTAAAACCAAAATTAACTTGAAAATTAATTGAATAAATTTATATTCTCTTAGGATAGTCTCTTCATTCATAATCGTGTTGAATAAAAAATTTTAATAGGGAAAACCACACCATTAATGATGGAAGAGGCTTTCAAAACTCAGCAACAATTTATCAAATCATATAAATTATTCGGAGCAATTCTTTCATCAATGCATGAATGAAGATGTCATCGATAGGGAATAACAATTTGTGGAAATATTATTTCAGATAATTTATTAAATTTTTACAGATATATTTTTCATTCCAAACAGTGCATTTTTAAATGCAAACCTAAGCACAAAATCTTGGCTTTTAGTATGAAACTGTAGATGGGAGGTGCGGGATCGTCGAAATAATGGTGGATAACATGTTTAGGAGAGATTATATAAGGACTATCATGCATGGGTAAACTGCAAGTTTGAATAGGCGTGGCCAAACCCACTACTCGTGTCATGTAGAACAGGTATCGGTATTCAAAGGGAGTTTCTGCCATTTATTAGGCTTAATCGACATTATTTAAAGGTTCGTGCTTGTATTTTTCAGTAAACAGATGAGTGGTAAAAATTTTTGAATCAAATATGGCTTCAAGCTTATTCAAATCTCATGATTGCCCTGTTAATCTAAGAATATTCAAATCTGTAGGTTTCAAAGCCAGTATTAAGTGATTATTAATGTTGCTTTTACGTTCAATTCAAGACTTATTTTAAATTAAAAGGTGGATTATCTGAAGAGCTCTACCACAACTTTAGTCATCGAGAAAACTTGAATGATTTATGATACAGCTCTTATCTTGGTTTTTGGTTAAAAATATGACTTTATCCACTTTACTCGTCCAGCATTTTTGACTTTTTCGATAATTTTGATAAATTGCAGTAAAATTCATTATTCGTAAATTTTTGTAAATTTTGTTGATAAATTTTTTTCCTAGTATCATTTTGACAAAGTTCACTCCTCCCTATTGCTCTGAATGAATTTTATTGTGTGTTATTCGAAGATCGATTAAAGTAAAAAACTAATGATATACCGCTGATAGAAAGTCATTCTCAATTTTTGTGATAAGCTTGAAGTATTGCTTGATGGGTCCTCTAGTAAATAAAAATTCTAGTTGCGACTGGCCGAGTTGAAATGAGATGTTTAACACCCGAATCACAAACTCTACTCTCCCTTCACACAAGTCCTTTTTCGTGGGCGCTGTTAAATAGTTGCAGTTCAATGTTAAAATATCGGATTTTTCAAATGTTATATTCATATTTGTTAGCATCTGTGTAAGCTCTTCGACTAATTCGCTGCAACACTTCGAAATGATACGAGATTTATGCTTATTAACCCGATATATTGTAGACCTCTTTCATAACCTTTATACCCTTTCGTCGGAATTTTGTTAGGTTTGTTATTTTCTATCAAAAGATCTTTTGGGTTTTTATTCTGAAGAAATAAAGGTTCAAAAGATTGTGATTCCGTAATATTCTAACAATAATCGATACGCTTTACGTGGATAGTTCTAGGTTAACAGAAATGTTACTTCATATCGGTGTTCGACTTTGAATGAGATTTCATTGACAGCAGCCTATCATTTTTTATACTATTGAATTTATAATTCAGTCTGTAAGTGCAAGAATCATCTGAAATTGTAGGTTTTTCGTATTTATTCTTTGTAAAAACCTCTTTTATCATGTCGTATAAGTTGCGAAAGAGTCTAAATTTTGGTTTTAAGCCATTCCTGATCATAAAAGTTTTCACTTTTTATTTCGAATAAACTCCACCTGATCGCTTGGCACGTTAACGTAATCACTATGAAGCTGGATTTATTAATTATACTACTCTATCTTTATGTATCAATAAATAGACTGACATTATGTGATTGTATTCTCGCAATTCCAATGTTCGATTAATCTCGAAATCAGAATAGACCCCAGATGATCTGATATAGTCTATCATAAAAAACTTATCACCTATAATGTGGGGGTTTTTGTAATTGATTGGAGGGAAATCGAGACTATCTAATGGAAACTGTTCGAAACCCTTAATGATCCAACAATGCCGCATAATTTCCTTTGATCATCAACATATTACTTGCATTTTTAATCTGAAAACTGGACTACAAACTAAAATTGATTTTATAAGATGAACTGCCTCGCAGGACAAATAATTTGGAATTTTATACTTGCCGGATACAATAAGTTTTTTCAATTCCTAAAATAATCAAAGAAAAACACTAAGTTTGTTCATGTTGAAAGGCAAAGTAGCAGTTAGCATAGCATAGAGAATGACCCCTAATGCCCAAATATCAACCTCAGGACCGATGTACCCATTTCCTACAAACAGTTCTGGAGCCGCGTATTGAGGGGACCCACAGTATGTATGCATTCTTTTTGACCAGCAAAAACGATTGCTGAACCCAAAATCAACTATGATAAGGTTATTATGAGAATCAATCAAAATATTTTCAGCCTTTAGATCCCTATGAACAATGCCCCGTTCATGACAATAATTAACAGCGGACAATATCTTATTTAGAAAACGTTCTACTTGTCTGAATTTCTCACGCGCCAAATTCTCTTTCATTCGTCCCTTCTCTGAGAGATATTGAAACAATTCACCTGATAATCAATAAAACTACCTCCTCCAACATATTCAGTGATGATATAAAGGTAGTTTTTGGTTTCGTAATGTTCGTACAGTCTTACAATATTTGGATGATTCAAGTGTTTTAAATTGGAAATTTCCCTCGTTAGATCACCAATTTGCTTTCTTTTAACCATATTTTTATTGATGATTTTGATTGCCACCATTTCTTGTGTAGGACGATGCATTCCCAAACATACATTCGAAAAATTGCCATTCCCAACTTTCTTGAATATCTTATAATTAGGCAGGTGATGTCCAGACTTGCAATAGGTTCGCTCGGATTCTAAATCAACCATGATATAGGTCGTGTAAAAAAGATTCAAATATGCGAAATGAAATGATAATTATTTCAAATTAATTATCAAACGAAAACGGTTATCTTATGCAATTTTCGTTGTTATCGAAAATTGTGTGAACTTTGATCGATTCATTAGAGTTCCGGACAATTAACCAACAACTTTCGAAGACTGGCGGAAATATTTTACATGGAAATTAAAGGTTACTAATAAATAGTTTAAATTTTGTTGTTTAAAAACTTTTCTGTTTAACTGACAAATAATTTAACAATAAAATTGATTCGGCATTTTTTATTTGAATCAAAACCGTTCGCTTTTTTCCAAAACAGTCTCGTCGCACGAGTTTTATTGTCTGTTTTCCAACGTTTATGCTCGTAAAATATGATCCATTACTTGACGAAAAAGGCTGGTTTATCATGACTCACTTGATAGTGTATCGAAGATACAACGACAACTTTAAAACCATAACAACCATTAACGGGCGTTGGATCCTTGAAAATGATTTAATATTTCATAAAATAACGAGTTATAATTTTGAATTTTAATAAGATTATCAAAATATCGCATGTTTAGTTTTAGTCTTAAAAACACAATGACGATAAACTTTAACTAACCTTTAAGATTACTAAACTACTGGTACATTATCTGAGTACACATTACTCAATAATCCAGGATCCTAAGAAATTTTAATATTTCCTTTATACTTCGTGCTTGTTTTGAACATTACACTGTTATGAGGACCGCCACTAATTCCACCTTTTTGGAGGCTCAATTAGATTGTCTGTGTTTTATACATCAGAATTCAAATCTCATACGTGTTTACCAGCATTAATATATTCTATAATGATCCCGATTTTATTTTTTTCACAAATTTAGGTTATGAATCCAAACAATGGCCATTCTTGGTGTGCCTTCGCACATCGTCTAAAAACCTTTACTTTAGTTTAATCATGGTCACTTACTTGCGCTAAGCAAGTTTATAACAATTGAAAGCATGCAGTACGGTTTTACGTAAATCAACAATTTATAGAAATATATATTCTGTTATTACCAATAGTATTTGAGTTATTTGTTTAGTTCCTGGATCGTTAGAATTTTATTTTTATCTTTTAAGTCGAGTTTCTGTATTTGTTCATGATTTGAACAGAAATTAATCCAAACGACTGTTCAAAAAATTCTAATTTTAGAACATAAATTAATTGGTTGATTAAATGAAGGCTTTGAGACATTTATGATTTACGAATACGAAAATTTAACCTTGTATTGTCTAAATTTGTTAAAGTTTTTACAATTCGAGTGTCTGAGATGTCCCATATTGGGGTCATTAATTGTCAACGGTAAAATATTCCTCAAAAGCATCACTGTTGAGTTTAAACCAATGATAAAAATCTACTCCATCAATGATTCCCAAACTTTGATCCGAGAATTTTAAAATCGTGATATTTTAAAATCATCTCTCAATGAACCATTATTTCATGTCTTGAGATTGAACATGAAAAAGAAATTATAACCCAAAGTATTGATCAAGTGAATGCGAGTCAATGTGACCTCTTTTGTGGTTATATGATTACTTTTTATGGCTATTTTTAATATTTCCTCTATGAATCAATCGTGGAAATAATGATCATTTCTCTCAGTTAAATTTTCGAGTGTCATGGATAGTTTGGACTCAGTGAATATCGAATTTACATGAATGTCACGTTTATCACGTGATAATTTTCTTTTGAAGGCGTGGTCTATAATCTTCCATGTTTGTTCTATTGGGTTTTTATTGTCACTCGAATCACCGAACCTTGAGAGACCACGTTTCTAGAAGAAAATATAATCGAAAATGGCAACCGGGAACTAGAATTTAATGTGAATACATAGCTTATCCAACTCGATGATTGGTCAATATCCAATAAAATTTGACAATTACGCTGGTCATCTATCATTTCACTGAAAGATGTCAAAAATCGTGATTTTGAAAGCAGTAACGTCTATTCTTTGTGCAAATTTTCTTCAACCACTAGGGATGCCAGTTACAAAATACCCAAAATTTTCCTGATAAACCTGGATCATCGCATTAAATTACAAGGCGCTCCTATATAATACGATAATTTTTTCGTTTTTCTATATTTGTGGATAATATATTTTTTTAAACGTTTCGATGACCCAACTTCTACATCCAGTTAACTTGAAAGGCCATTAATGATAGATCACTCAAAAAAATATTGTTGATAGTTCTGAGGCTAATCGTGCCATGAATTAAAGAAACATTAGTAGTTTCCTCTATACTGATTCAAACTGAAACAGTCATACCAAAGGTGTGAGAAATATTGAAATTCTGGAGGTTACTTCTAGGGAGACGGATATCCAGCCATGGTAGCTTTGTGAAAACTTATTTACGCGCTGTTTTACACCGCAGACCCGGATGGTGATTTTCACTGTATTTGGAACAAAAAATTCATCATAAATAAGAATGTCTAGCATTTCTGACACAAGTGATATACACGCAGAATCAAAATAATTCGACAATATTGATGACTAAATACATTCGGTGGAATAGATGTTAATAATAGTAAAATATAATTAAATTAGATCAGCAGATTGTTTGTACTAATATGTAACAGTATATTGTCAAAATATACGGCGCTACTTCTCTCATTTCTTACTATAAAGTCAATTATACATATCTTTCCATATATACTCGCTGAAATATGTTTATATCAACTCCTTATTAGTATCTTTTGTAAAATACCTTAAATACAGTTTATACTTTTTTTCGAAATTGCATACAGTGCATAGATCTGTGCTATAAAACAAAATGTCAGTTTACAGCTTCGTCAAATGTCTCGTTATCGGTCGCCCTAAAAGTTACCTTTTAAGAAATTTCGTTTTTTGAAAAAATAATAACTTGAAAGTGATTTTTACATGAAAAGATTTCTCATTATTTCAATTTTCGCTTTAACACTTTTTCCATATTTTTCTTCTAATTGGCTTTTAACTTATCAAAAAAAAGAATTTGGGATTGTAAATCATTAATTTCAACTAGTATACAATCAACTTTGAGTCAATAATCAATTTAGTTTATGAGTACTGTAACATTTAGAACTTTCACTTTTTGTCCCAGAACAACTTTACAGGGGTCAAATGAATCATTCCATTAGTTTATCTTATTTTGCCAAGGTGTATCGATTATTGAATGATTGGTGGGCTTTAGGCAGACAAACTCGAAACATTCTTACAAACTTAAAAAAACATTTGTGGGTTGAAAATGGTTGAAGATCACACCTATCTCTACTTTATTTATAGGTAGAGTTGTTAACTGTTTGACTAAGGAAAAAGGCATGAACCAATGGTGTTAAAAAATGTTACATAAACAATTTCAATGTAGTAGAGCAAAAAGAATCAGTCCAGCCTGTTTAACTGATAAAATTTTTGCGGAAACAATCCCTCATGAAAATAGCTGTGGAAACTGTATTTATGCAAAATCTGATTTCGGTTTATAACATTCATCGGTACATGATTCTAAAAATAACCTGAAATTTTGTTAATTTAACGATCAATTGGAACAATCGATCAATTTAACTACTTAGGCTAATTTCCCAACTCGTTTTACGGAAATTGACGATAGTATTTTAGTTTTTTTGCAACAGTGGTCAGCCAAGCTACCATATATGGCAAAACATATTTTCAGCTATTATACGTGAATTGTTTGCCCGATCCTGACAAGTAGTTCACTGAAGTAATAAAGCCAATGTGGCAAAAGGTAAAGTTTAGTCATGAGTTGATATCGGGAATAAAGGATATGATGTGGGATAAAAGTTGATTAAAATTTCCGTAAATGCCACAACCATGGGTAAAACCATAAAATTTAACAAAACTTTCGATAGATTGACAATATATATATATCAATAAGTTGTGAAATAGAGCATAAAAATATGAGAGGTCAGCCGATATCTTATTTTCTTATAAATCAGTCGTGGATTTTTTCGTCCAAACTTGAAATATAAAAACTCTAGAGAGTTTTCTTATCTTTTTTTGATACCATGCAGCCGATTTTACTTGGCACTTAACTCGAATGGTTTAAAACAAGAGTTATCTGATCACTAGAAATGGTTTGGATGCCATTACTAAGGCCAGGAATGTGAAGAACTAGTGTGTTTGTATGAGAATAGACGAATTTTCCCGGATAACTTGCTACTTCCTGTGTGATATGGCTAAAATTGTACATAAGAGTGCCTAGACCAGCTACAGTTTTTTAGAAGTTTAAATTATGCAAATAGATAGGTATATAATCTGTGGAGAACAGGCCTCATTAAAAACTGACAATATATTGCTCCTATTGTATATTGCTAAGGCACTGGGGGTTTTCCCGAAGAGAGTCACCTGGATCGTTTAAGAGATGATTGCCAGCTGATCATATGGCGTTTATAGTTCATAATTAGCGAATGAGCCCTTGTGTGTCGACATTTAGAATGTTCAAAGGAATATAATTTTTAACAAGAACTCAGACTATTTCGGGGATCTTTTCTAGTCGTGACTGAGACGAAAAACAATTAAGCGACATGGCATGAGTATACAACAAATAAGGCTAAAGTTGAATTTTTCCCTTTATGAGAATTGTAAGATGGGTGCATTTTGATCAAACTCGCAACGGTTTAAACCGTCGGCTAGCAGCCTCTGGACTCAACCTAGATGTTTTTATTTTCTAGGCGAAGATACCTGGGCGGAATACTAGCCATATTATAGAAAACTCAAGTGTATGAACTTGGACCATTATTTTTCCATTATCTACAGAGTTTTAATTGTATGCAGGGTCAAATTGTTGAATCACTGTTGCCAAAAACTAAAATTGTGAAGGAAACTCATATAAATTATTGTATTTAATAATAAGAACCGGTAAAATAAAAAAACTTCATCTATTATCTGTCCGTGATTTCAGATCTTGATAGTTGTGATGGAAAATCATTGTGAACACTGCTCAAGTAGATAGCCATGAACATTTTTTGATAATTTTTTATTTTCTTGGCAAATATCATGGTATTTATCTGCTTAGATAAATCATGGTCACGTCAGCTGTGAAGGTCGATCACAATATTGATTAAGTGATCTATATCGATGTTTTGTTATCTGTCATCATATTTATTCGTTTTCCACCCTAATAGCTCCTTCGATTCATTGCCTTAGAAAGTGATGATTATCCACTCAAAGGTGACCTAATACTAGTTGCTTACCATGAAAATTGCCATGATGTGAGATCGAAATGAAGAGGTCCAGATATTTTGGAAAAGTACTTTGCTGTTGTTGAAAAAACAATGATCGTCATATATACATAGTTTGAGGTGTTTTTTGAGTCGACTTTACAGTTGACAGAATAAGCATTTCTAACAAATAACTTCATCAAGGTTCTGTTTTCACATCAACTGTTTTGTTCATCCGAGACCTTCTTCGAGACCCAGCAGAGGTTTGCGAAATATGGATTTGAAAGAGTGGTAGATATAATTCGTCTAAACTCTGATAAAAATGATCCCATATTATGAAATTTTCATAATTCGAATGTTCTATTCTAACAATGGACAGTTCTCAGATCGGCATTCTTCGCCGATTTAAAACAAAATTTTGTTGAATGAGTAAGAATTGTAGTAATTTAGAAAAGGTGAATAGATTTATGGAACTCCTGGCTTATAACACTTCTTTATGCACCCTCGAAAACTGGGAGAAGTGGCTCCTGTGTACCATCACAGGTGTTGTTGTATCTGCCGTAACTTATTCAACCTACAAATTTCTATTTGTTCCCTTGAAAGATTTCATTAGTTTTAGTTAATATAATATTCTTTCTATTATTTTGAAATTTTCACTTTATAGAATCTGACTTTAAATGCAAACAGACGAAGTTTTATTCCTTTATGTATATGCTCTATTAAAATCGCATCAACATATTTTAATTATGCCTAAAGATTTAGTGATGTAATTATCTTATATCTTGAAAAGTTTAATAATGGATTCAAACTGTGGATTAGTGGGAAGTCTGAATCCGAAATTTACACACCAAGTTATTGTACCTATTTATAGATTTTATAAATATTGATTGTACCTTTTCATATTTAAATTTTGTCCATTACCTCATATTTCATCTCTTGAACCCAAGCTGGGGTGGACTAGAGGCTCAAATCGTATGACCTTTTTTAAACATATGAAAATTTAGTGCTTTTACAATTACGGTGTTCATATAAAAAATTTTGTTTGACCTGGAACGTATGTTTGAATTTACAATGTATGAAATGGTCTTGTATCACATTCACTTCTTCATATTTAGACTGGTCATATGAACCCAAAACGAATATTAGAAATGTATTTTTATGACCCCTACATTACATTGTGATATCTTTAAATCAAATTAAACATAGCCCATTAATTTATAATATCTCGTGTTGTATATCTTCTGGTATAGCTAGATTTCTACCGATAAATCTAGCTAAAAATAGCTTATTCCTAATATTATGCCTGATTATAAAAAGATAAAATTGAAGATAACTTTCTGAATCCTGTTAAGCTTGATACATGTAGAAATGAGAAAAAAACTTGGATTACTTTTAATTGATCACATTTTTGTTTATCAGATGGAGTTGTGGCCAGT